>OOFG01105387.1:0-22629 GCA_900323295.1 Molva molva | reverse complement strand
CTGCGTGTGCGTGTGTGTGTGTGCGTGTGTGTGTCTGCGTGTGTGTGTCTGCGTGTGTGTGTGTGTGTGTGTCCTCAGGGCCCCAGTGGGACGTCCCTCCGTGTGAGGTCAGGACGGGGTGACAGTGTGAACTCTTCACCCTGAACGGGCCTCACTGCTCAGAGCAAACAGGGGGCCACAGGGGGTGTTGACCCAGGCTGATACGGTATCAGGGCGCATTCCAGTGAGGCTGTGTGGTCGGGTCCCTGACGAACTCACGGCCACGAACACAGAGGCTCATGATAATGATGTCATGAAGAGGTCAAGTTACACCCCATGAAGGTGTGTATTCAACAGAGCAGGGCAGAGGTGCTGCAGACTGTCCTGTCTGCCCTTTAAGGTGCTGCAGCCACATGCAGACTGTCCTGTCTGCCCTTTAAGGTGCTGCAGCCACATGCAGACTGTCCTGTCTGCCCTTTAAGGTGCTGCAGCCACATGCAGACTGTCCTGTCTGCCCTTTAAGGTGCTGCAGCCACATGCAGACTGTCCTGTCTGCCCTTTAAGGTGCTGCAGCCACATGCAGACTGTCCTGTCTGCCCTTTAAGGTGCTGCAGCCACATGCAGACTGTCCTGTCTGCCCTTTAAGGTGCTGCAGCCACATGCAGACTGTTCTGGGCAGACAGGACAGTCTGCATGTGGCTGCCGCTGTTAGCCTGGATCCTGCATTAAGCCTGCATTAAGCCTACATCTCAGCGGCCTACATGAGGGTCGCTGTGACCCCTTGGAAGGCCACAGGTCACATGCTTTCTGCGATGGTGGAATATGTGCTGCTGAATCACTCGCCTCCTGGGATTATATGGAAGACTGCAGTGAGCTGGTGCACCGATCAGTGATGTCATGCAGTGCAGTGAAGCAGCTCTGAAATTGATTGGCTTATAAAGTATCACGTGGGATTTGACCGGTCGTCTTTTATGTTATGGTCCTATGTTATGTATGTTATTGGCTTATCCAACAGATCCAGTATGTTTCTCAGAGGTATCTCACTCCTTTTAAAATCCAGCGTTCATAAGGTGAGTACCAAGAAGGCGTTCCTCTTTGGCAGTCAGATATAACACTTAATCCAGGAGTCCTTCCGTGAAGCTGGAGCTCCACTTGAGGAACTTCAAGGGTTAAACAATGAATATTTTAGAGATAATACTACTTATATTAATACAGAATATCAGGATGAATATGTATTTTTGAGATTATAATACTTATATTAATACAGAATATCAGGATGAATAGGTATTTTAGAGATAATAATACTTATATGAATACAGAATATCAGGATGAATAGGTATTTTAGAGATAATAATACTTATATGAATACAGAATATCAGGATGAATATGTATTTTAGAGCCCACTATAATGACTCCTCAGTGCAGAGCGGAGGAGAATGGGGAATGGGAAATCAAACGCCACGAGTTCCAGACGAGCGGCGAATCAAGTGAGACATTACATCATCACAGTGAGACGGTGCTGACGCAAATCCTGCAGGTGACGCTACGCGTCATCATCCCTCACCGCGCCTTCAAGCTATAAAATAATATTGTTATTGCAACAATAACAATAACTGTTATTGTAACAATAACTAAAAACAATGACAACATGAATAATAACACTGAATCTTAATAATTGTTAGTTGTATTATTCTTATTTTCTTTTATAATTACTGAAATAATAATTCTGGTACTAATTGTCGTCTATATCCCCCTCCATGGCCAAAAGAAACAATATACGTAGTAGGAGAAACATTAAGAGGAAATACAGCGGTTGTATTAGTGGACAGGGGGTTTGTAGGCAGCTTCATAGGCTACGTGTATACGTATTAAAGGTACCGGGCGGGTAAACCTTCTGACCTCATTGCCTTAAGTACTTTTTAAGTTTAAGTAGTATTCACATTCATGATGCTAATCCCTAATTTCCCCTCGGGGATGAATACAGTACCTGTATCGTTTGACCTAGTTCCAGATATTGTCGTCTACTTCCACCTAGTGGTCAAGCCGTAAACTGCCGATTGTATTGGTGAAAACAAAGCTTGACGGGGCTTCAAACTAGTAAACTAATTGTTTTTTTAAAAAGGGGGCACGAGCTGCGCCATATGGCCACTGGCTATCAATGCAATCAATACAATTGACGGACCCAATAATCCTTCACTGATTTAGTTGGACGATGGACTACATGTTTTATCAAACCTGTTTCATTTGTTGTTTGTTGTGGTTCGTTTTTGTTCATATTTTATTAACATTAAATACGTTTGTCTTTGTAATGTTATATTACATTTAACGTTGGCTAAATTGTGAAACAACGTTAAGAGTTAGATTTTTGTCATCATTCATTTACATCTTCACTTATTATTATTATTATTATTAAAAGTGAAGAATACCTTCCCCACCTATCCCAGTAACTGAGCTATTTGTATATTTCTGGCTCTTCTACGTTATATAAGGAATACGGATGCACAGATATGTAAGCCTGTGTAGCCTTACTACAAAAAGCCAGCTTTACAGAGCTCCTATCTGCTCAGGTCTATTCGGTGTTTTAAGACGTGATTCTCTTGAGAATGACCTCACCTTTACCATATAAGTACAAGTCTCCGACCTTAACACGCAGCCGCGGTTCCTCGTCGTATTGCGCCCCCTCGTGGACGAAATCTGTACCTATGTTTTCTCTGACGACAAGATTGTGTATTTTTGTGATTTAAATGTTAGTGATTCTTGACAATAAATAGTTTTATCGGAACTGTTCTTTTAGGGAGCATTGTAAATGCCTTCGATATTGATGCGGTCAACATTGTTTTTAAAATTGTTACTTGAAGGGTCATTCATGGGGCAGGATTAGTGTAGCCTGGTTGACCCAGCCGAAAGGGACTGGGTTCGATGTCCGCAGCATAGCCGACCTGTAGGCATCTTCAAGATGCATAACCCCTACCTTCTCCTTCATCACATGAGGTATACGGTACCTGAATTCGCTGTACGTCGCTTTGGATAAAGCTAAATACGCTAACTAACTAAGTAGCTTAGCCTACAGTCTGTCTACATAAATATAAAACCCTCCTCCTTCCCTATTGCGCTGTTAGCTTCTTGAAATAAATAGGGTGATTTGAGATAGAGATGTCTCCCTATTGCGCTGATAGCTTCTTGAAATAAATATAACCACACCAAGTCGATACCTAATTTAATCTACTTCTAAATCCACTCTTATTTACACGTACGTTTGTTCTATTGTTCTATTGGATAAATGCAGTGCTTAGAAAGACTACAATGTAACGTCAACAGTCGTCTCGCTCATTACCGCCATGAAAATGATTTAATGTCATTAAAAGTATTCAGCTGTTCAGAATGCATTCCTTGCCTGCTCCTTATATTCTTTACAAGCATAATCCACTCCGTGATTTGAACCGTAATCCGCACCGCAGCTTACGGCTCCCCTCTGAGCTTCTCAAGTTTCACTTCAGCGCGCGCCTTCCCTCCTCTCCGCCGTGTGTTGTCAGGCAGAAGCACGCAGACACTGAGGAGGCGGGGGTCTAATTCTGGAAACTTGACGACTGGAAAATACTATCCGTCGTACCTGAGTAGTTAGCTATTGTTTTTTTTTTGTCTTGGGCTACAATGTCGGGAGGCATTGAATCGTCTGGGTTCTCGAGCGAGGAGGTGCTGAACCATCGTTTCCCTCTCCACCGCGCGTGCAGGGATGGGGATGTCGGAGCCTTGTGCTCGCTCCTTCAGTGCATCACAAACCCAGCGGATTTGACGGTGGAGGACTCGTTCTATGGATGGACACCAATACACTGGGCCGCTCATTTCGGAAAGGTAGCTCAATGGCTACTACTGGTTATTGTAATGTCGAAAACGTGGAGTTGTGTATAGAAAGCGCGTTCATGCTCCCCGGTGTGAACGCGGTCTGGCCGTGTGCTCGTAATGGCCAACACTCGCTGAAGCGCTAGCACCAACTACGCACACAATGGTTCGGTGTTGGGCGACCATTGACCGTGAGATCATTGTTCTGTTGCGGGAACAGACGGTTCCTCTTACAATTTATTTAGCATCATTTACAGTGGTAGATGTGTCGACTTTCCTTGGATGCAAATTTTAGAGCCTGCTTTTCTCTAGCTATCTCTAACGTCTCTGGCAAATTGGCCCTCATCCATGTTTGCTTGCGGAGGTGTGGCGTCCAGGCGGGAACAACACCCGGAACAGATGCAAGGCTCTAATGTCAGCCGCCTAATTTAAAACCAAAGTGCGCCAAACATTATTTATTATTATAAGTACGACTTGCCTCTGAGATTTTACTATATTTATTTTGTGTGAAAGTAAATAAATGAATAAGAAGACATACTTAAAAACTGGATCAGTTCTTGTAACTAATCTGTGTCTTTGTCCCTGCCAGTTGGAGTGCGTGATGCGGCTGGTACAGGTGGGCTGCGGTGTGAACGCGGTGACCTCCCGGTTCGCCCAGACGCCCACCCACATCGCTGCCTTCGGGGGCCACCCCGACTGCTTGTTATGGTTACTGCAAACCGGTGCAGATATTAGAAAACAGGTATGGCAGTAAGACCACATTTGCACACCACATGTAATATAGTCTCATAAATACAGTTAATGACTCCTGTAAGACGCATACATTATCTGAACACCAAACGAGTATAGAGACTAAGAATCACACAAAGAATCCAGCAGGAATTATTTGATATAGAGGACAGTAACCATACATAAAACAAGCTTGTGGTTGCTATGTTAAATATTCCTCTCCAATGAAGGCTCTTGTTATGAAAACCAAAGTGAGCGCGTCATGCTGATGCATCAGGACGAACAGAGGAGCTCAGAGCTGATCTCCTCAAAGGGATCATCCTCACTGGGTCGTGAACCCTGCACCTCTTCAGCCACTCTTCCTCCCAGCCGGCCTCCAGCATGATGTTGGCCTATCCATGCATGTGTCTAGGTTGAATAATCCCCCCTCTTGCTCTCGGTCTCTGCGATGTGAACTTCTGAAGTTCACAGACAGCGCTACATGTCGTGCTCCACCGTGAGAGAGCTGGTCGCGGTTGCGTAACGCTTCCTGTCCAGGAAGCCATCGTTGACTTGCGGTTCTCTAAATACACAATGCGTGTCTATTGCATTCAGCATGTGTTTGCTTGAGACCGTTAGACGTGGACATTTTAGGATCAGTTTAGGATTCCCTGGATCCTTAAAGATGTAGCTGCATGGAGTTGAAGTGCAGCACTTTCCTATGACCTACATACAGGCGGTTTAACAGACAGAATGTTGAGAATCGATGTGCTTCAACGGCTTTACAAGTCCTTGGAACTCCTGGCTCTCCTCCTCAGGACTATGTAGGAGAGGCCCGGTCCACCCTACATATATACGGTGTGTGTTTATTGGTGTATACTCGGTGCATGACGTGGCTCTCCTCCTCAGGACTATGTAGGAGAGGCCCCGGTCCACAAGGCTGCCCGATCGGGCAGCCTGGCGTGTGTGAGGGCTCTCTTGATGCAGGGTGCGGAGGCTGAGTAAGTCCTGTTGCATCCCTCTCCTCTGTCTTCTGCTCTTCTGTCACTACTACCCAACATCTTAACTTACACCTTTTGCAAGGGACCGCCACCAAATCAGAGGGTCTGACACCTCTTTGCTGTGTAGTGACTCCGTTTCTACGGTGATAATTGGGAGTGGCATCGTATGGTGAAGCACTAGATATCTTGATGACCTATATATCTTAATCGTCACATTCGGTGGCAGCTACAGACACTTGGGTTTGACCATTGGCTAGAATATTACATATCTGGCTCCATAAGCTTTCTATCCCTTGATCGTAATATGGTTTAATATCTGGATTACATTAATCGTCTCAACAAGCAAATAATAGCCATTTATTAACAGATTTGGGGCCAGTCCTTAATATTGGTAGTTCAATATTTAACAACACTGGGCACAGACACTCCTCATGTCCAAATAATACTTTTATTTAAAAGAAAAACTGTAAATGTATAACTAGTTAGCATGTTTTGGTGGTGTTCCCCTGAAAATGTAACATTTAGAAAAATTATAGAAATTGTATAATATTGCAACAATTCACATCAAGTTTGTCTCTGTGTATAATGGCCACCTAAATAACAATTAAAATCTATTTGGATTCTTCAAGATAGATTTATAACTTTGCTGTAAAATAGTTGTATTTATGCTCTGCTGAAATTATGACATAAGCAGAGGTGTATACATCCTGTGATGCAAGTTTTGTAACTAAACGTTTAAAGGTTTAAGAACCAATGTTTCGTTATACACACCAGAGAGGAACTTCATGTAAATGTTGATCTAAGCATAGCAGGCCATGTTGCATGATCTTTGTTATATCCAGAGTGTGGTTTGATTTTAACCCTTTGTTTGGTTCAGTGTATTGGGTGCACAGCTGAACCTGATGACCAAGTGCACATCTCTTTGGGTCTGAGTTGGGCTGTCAGTTTGAACGCTGCCTTCCTGTTGCATCAAATACAAATAGCTTTTGTTGCACAATAAGTATTTATTACCCACAGTGTATGTATTAAGCTTGCTTTTAGATGAAGCTTAGGACATTGTTAGAGGCATAATTAGGCTACTTAAGAGTCATTATGCATTTCAAAGCAAACATCAGTCACTGAGGGGTGTAAGTATAGTAAGAGTACTCGCTGGTGCAGAGGGATCTCATGCAAGCTAGCTAGGAATGAATCAACTGTCACACCTGCAGCACACCTGCAGCACCTTCGTCTGACTATTGTTTAACTTCAGGCCAGTGTTGCAGTTGCCCTTCAGGGCATCTAAATGTACACACCCTGATCCGGCATTGTAATAGTTAATGAAAGAATGCTAATGTGTCAGTCCTAAACTAGTATCTTGCATCTTTTGTATCATGATTATCGGAG
This sequence comes from Molva molva, assembly GCA_900323295.1. Lineage (NCBI taxonomy): Eukaryota > Metazoa > Chordata > Actinopteri > Gadiformes > Lotidae > Molva > Molva molva. The sequence continues at coordinate 15,718 of OOFG01105387.1, read as the reverse complement.
AGGATTGAGCTAAAAATAATTACCCAAACCAGTTTGCTCTTCCAAGTTGCTTAAAGCTAATTATTATGAATGAGTATTGTAGTGACCCCACCTCCTACTGTCATCATCAGTCAGTATTGATTAGATGATATATGTTTAAGATAAATTGTTAACTTAAGTAAAAATACCTGAGCATTATATTTATATACACTCTATTATGAATTTGACCTGTGCAATGAGCTGTTTCATGCTGACACCCTCATATTCCAGTAATCAGAAACCACCAGAGTGTTAACACATGCTGTGTTGTTAATTGAATGTATGACCTGGTTCACGGTCTTAATTAATACTGAAAGGGATGTTGACAACTATTTAACGGTGAATATAGTTCAAAGTGGATACAGAGGTACCATTTGTTCAAAATGTTCAAGCTGGCTTATTAACTGCAGAGCAGTTTGCTTTCGGTAAGTAATCTCAATATTAGTGGCTAAAGCTTCCCACATAGTGTGACAATTTGTAGGTATGGTCAATGTACCACTTAACGCAATAAGACACATTTTAGATTGGCGTGCAATGTTCTATGCAGAAACATGTTTGTTCATTAGCCGACCACAACCACCATGCTTAAGTACTGAGCTGGAACACTTCCACAGCACGGTCTCTATCTGGGGGCTTACCTGATACTTGGATGAGATGCTGTGCATTTGGTCATCGGCTTCTGTGTGCACTGATGTGATAATGATATAACTATTGTTTTTTCCCTACAGACCGTAGAATTGTTTATTACGTCATGTCCTTTTTTAGCTTATGTTCCAAAAATAAGGAGGCTCCGTGGCAGCAGGAAGGTACAGCCAGACTAGGTGGGGAAGAGGCTCATGACAAGTTTAAGATGTCTTCTGTCATTTAAGTTTAACTTCAAATGAACTTCAACTTTAATGTACATAAGATAACATTTGATCAATCCCAAAACTGAGGTTCCTGTGTTACAGCAGCAAGAAAAAGAAGATAAGTATAAGAATACACATTTAATAACCACAATATATTTATACCTAATATACACAAAACATCTAATTGAGTAAATGAAGGTGATAACAGGTCATCAGATTTACACAAAGGCCACACATTGGTCAAGACGCGTCCTCAACTTCAGTGTTTTAAGTTAGCTGATTGGAATACAGACCTTGAGGCAACTGAAATATGAAATGCTTGTATGAGCACGTATGATCTGATACCAACGACTATTAACAGGAAGTCAATAGTAAATACTTAGAAAAGTGATTGGAAGTCAGTCATCCTCTCAGGAAGCTACAGCCAGCGTCAAAGACCCTTTGGCACCTGGCATGAACATGCGTGTCCACTTGGGATCGGATCCCAAGATGCATGTTCATGCCAGGTGGACAGGGCCAAAGAAAGAAGGTTAACGCAAGTTTAGCCGAATGCAAATGATATGTAGAGAAGCAGCTGTTAGTTGAAGACTCTTATCACCAACTTCATCCACATCTAAATCAAAATGACAAACTTAATACAATTCTGTTCACTTTTACAACATTTTACCAAAATGAAAAAGAATGGTTGGAAAGACTCCAGTTGGATTAGAAAGTAAATACTATGCTCAGTATGAATGTGCTCACAATCGCCAGCATCACGAGCTACTCTGTCGCTACAAAAATATACACTATTACGGTTTCATTCATAACCATATATTACGAGAATAGTTGAGGCTGGTACATCCACTATTTATTGAGTTTAAAAAATGTGATGGCCAATAACATAAGATAATTTCCCACTAGTGGGAAGCAATTCCTAGTATAACATTATTCCAAATAATATAAGGACTCAAGTCATAAGTAAAAATATTTCCATTTGATTTGAAATTCCGGAAAGACTTAAACATACTTCCACAAATGTTACAAGCATATAATGTGCTTATACATATAATGTATATTATGAAATATCTATAGCTATTATATTATTTTGGATTTTCTTACCAATGTGCATTTTGGACCTTTGAATAAATACTACTCATTTTATCTGCAATGCCAGTTACTGTCCCCCAGTCTAACCTTTTCCTTGATCCATCTCCAAACACTCCAACACTCTGTTGGTATTAAACCAACTATAATTGAGCCTAATTCCGTTACTAGACAAAGCACGATTCACCAGTACAATGAACCATGTCCAAAGAGGTAAAATGATGCCTAGATCCAACACATATACAGTGCATTCCGAAAGTATTCGGAGCCAACCACTCATTAAAACACGCCCCTCTCATCATTCCACATGTTCTTCCCCACAAAGGAATGAAAAGGGAGAACATGTTACGGTTCTTTTTAAGCATTCAATACTGAGAGCACATGTAAACCTCCATGCCTTTACTTGGTTCTCTGTTGAAGCGATTTTCTGCAGTGACCACAGCCACCAGTACTTCTTGAGGACATGACCAGTGGGGAGGCCTTCCGTTCTTCTCTCCTTGTCCCCCAAGTCAGGTTGGGGGGAGCTTCACCTGCTTCAGAGGTGTCGAGCTGAGCCCCACAGATGTTCGGAGACATGAAGCCACTCCTGCGCTCTGCGTTCTTGGCTGTGGGCCTATCGTTCCACAGGGTCTCCTTCTAGGAGAAACTTCTCCCCATTCTGAGGTCCTGATCGCTTTGGATCAGGTTCCCCCAAAGATCTCTGTGCCGTTTGTTCTGTTGATCCCTCGATCCTGACTCGTCCTTCAGAACCTGCAGATAAAGAACCTCCCCACAGCATGACGCTGGCATCACTGCGCTTCACCTCATGGATGGTGAATGACGGTGGTGAGCGAAGACCATGCTGAAAGAAACTATGCGTCACATCCTGAAGAAACCACACCTCAATCTGGGTTCTTGGTCATCTCAAAGACGGAGGCCCTTCTCCACTGAGCCCGAGTTAGTCTGCCAGCCCCAGGGATATTCTTGGGGGTTCCAACTTCTTCCATTAATGGAAGCTACTCTGGTCTTTTGAACCCACCAAAGAAGAAATGTTCCCCAGACAACTCATCACATCAACTGAAAATGACCACAAGTGAACCCCAATCAAGTTCTATAAACATCTAAAGAATGAGAAATGGAAGATTGGTCTGAATACTTCCCTAATGCACTAAAAACATCAGTATGTGTTGACAATATCATCGTGATACATTTGATACGCTTTATTACATTTAATTTGAAAGAAAGCCGTTTGTGCTGCAAATGAAACATGGAATTTCAGATCAAATATTGTGATTCTAAAACATCAAACCTGAATAAACCTTAGTTAAGTATTCATAATATAGCTGTAGTGTGACCCTATGAAAATAAACACACAAACCTTGAATGCGTTTTTAGATTTGTCATGAGTCTCCACAGTTGTGTGGTTGCTGGGGTTATAGTGCATAGAGGCTGCCATCTAGAGTAGTGAACAGCTGCAAGAAGCTTGGTGAAGGGGTTAGATCGCCACTGCACCATTAGATATTAACTGTATACTGCTAACAAATCATCTTGTTGCAATGGTTTTACACTGTCAATTTATTATGCAGATTATTTCGCCTATTAAAACTGTTTTATCTGTCTGTCACTTACAATATTAACCCTATGATATCATACAGTCTGTTTTGACATCTGATCTTTTGTCACCTTTCTTTCCTGAAAGTGACAATAAGTACGAAATAAATTCTGTACTGTTAACGGAACAGAACCCTACGTTTTAATGTTTTGCAGCCATTGAATTGGAAATGACTTGGTTTTGTCAAGTAATCCTTGAAAGGGGGAGAATAGACACTGCTGAGTCTGCCCCGTTCCCTGGGATAGCTGCACTGTTGTGGCATTGAGTGTTCTCACTATCGCTTCCTACCTCCACTCTGGCAAACTGTTGAGGTATTTCTTGCGGTGATTGGTTTTAATGCTAGGACTTTATGAATCAAAACGTTAAATTGAATATGTACGTTTTTTAGACATGCATGCTTTGCTATTCATAATTGTTTCTGTATTGAGTTTTGTTTATTTTTTTGATTTGTTATTTTGAACTAACCATAGGATCCCTTTGTGAGGACAGGTTAATGATGGGAGGCCCACATGTAGCATGATAACAGGGTGCTCTGGGAGAGAATAGCAAGAGGAGGACATTGTGTTTTAGGATCAAAAAGCAAAGCATACAGGCATTTACAAAGAATTAACGCTTCCTTTTGAATTCTCCTGCCAAAAGGGGGGGTGAGGGAAACCGTTTCATCACTGGTGTCGCTTGGTGTTTGGTCTCACTATTGACCATTATTATTGCCAAACTTCTTCTAATTACGTATCATGTAGTAAGATATAATATATCTGTTTATTTGATCTATGCTAGTCTTAAAGCTAATTTAAAACTCATGTAGGTTCCACTCACAGAAACAGAATAAAGAAAATGTGCTCAAATTGCGACAAAACTATATCTGAGAAATGACCTTGAAAAGTATTAAAAGAGATTAGTCTGATTAACTGAGCAGCTGCAGCCAGCAAGCTGAGTCTTAACCCAGATTTTACTAATTGTAATTTGGTTATTCTAGATTAAACTATTTTACATTTGTTGGTTTTCTACAATTATAGCCAAAATGTGTGTGTGTGTGTGTGTGTGTATATATGTGTATTTATATATATACATGCATGCATACATACATCCATCCATACATACATACATAGCACTAGACGCCCCCTGTAGATGAGCTGGTACAAGGCGTAAACACCTTGTATCAGCTGCTGCTGAAGCCACAAACAGCAGCGACATGAACAGCCCAGTTTCAGAACCGTATCTTGGGATTATTTTGCATACAGTTGCCTATTGCAAGCATTTTGTCGCCAATCTTTGATTTGAACTGGACTTGGCATTAATCATGGACAGAACCGTAGAACTGTAGCGGAAAACTTGATTGCTAAATGATAATAAGGAATGACCCTAAAGTGAGTGCTGTGCAGGTAACTAAATAAACCCCTCCTTTAAGTGAGACCATTCCACCAACCACATTCATATGAAACTACAACACTTTGGGGCTTTGGAAGCGTTAATTTGAAGGGGACAGGCATCTATACAGGTTGATGTGTTTTAATTTTAATTTCAAATTCTACAGAAAATGTTTGACATGTGGACTATTTCCTAAACTTTATTTACACACCTGTTTAGCAGGAGAGAAGGAACAGTTAATTATTTGATTTTGGTTTTATATATGAATAAGCAAACAATGGCCTTGTAGTGAAACAAAATGTAGTACCAGTTTATGAAGGGCAATGTCACTTGGTTCAACATACTTCCTATTAGAACTCTTCCTTTTGCTGGGTACTACTATTATATTATTTATTATATTATAATATTATGGACAATATGTAATAAGGACATACATTGTTCTTAGAGGAGACATGCATTTTGAACAGTGCATTACTACCTACGTGATGACTAGCAGGAGCTATATTTCGTATTTCCCCCCATTCCACAGAACAGAAAGCCTATAGACCTGGCCCAGAAGCACCACATTATTTCCACATAGATCCACTTCTGTTCTTGAGAACTCTGCAACTATTGCACCAGTATCCTGTGACCTTTAGCTTCCAAACAATCGCAGTAGTGTATTTAAACTTGGCAATTGGATATATTTACTGTTAGGAATCTAAATTGTTTTGCTAAATACCATCCATTGAGCCTTGTTATATTTTTTAGAAGCTTGTATGCCATTTATAAGAAACCACTGCTTCCCATTTTCCAAAATCGATATCCTTAAGTATATAATTAGGTAATATATAGGTATCTTCAACCAATGACATTGTTTCCATCACTAATATAAACCCAAAGATTATTTTGAAATCACTGCATTGTTTGCTTGTTCATAATCCCACACATAGATCACAGATACCTGCTGCCAATGGATATGATAAGAACCTGTTGGCACTACTGCCAGGCGACTGATCGTCACGAATGGCTGAGCTCTCTGTTGATCTAAGGCTGATGAACTTATTGATAGACATATAAAGATAGAAATGGATCAAGCTTCCTGGGGGCTTAAAGGGTTCCAGCCTTGGAGTGCTTGAATGCTTTCTTCATTCCTCCTTCTAAACTTCATTCTTGCGATTCTACCACTTGACGCTAATGGAATCCGAAAAGGATGTCGTTGACAACACGGAAGACTTTTCTACTTAATGGACCCATGGCATCTAGACCCTGAACTACATGTTTGAGAAATGAAGAGGAAACGACCTCCTTTGCCATTGACCATGCTCCTTGATGTCCCATTTCCTGTTTTTATTTATTTTTACCCTATTATTAATAAGAACAAAGAACAGTTTACTCAACCTTCTGGATTTTACCAAGAGTTTATGTCTCCAATGAAGACAACGATCACATCACGTCTTCTCTTATCTTCTTGATGACCAGTATGACCTCACCAAGCCGAAGTCTACAGATGCAGCGGTTACCATGCTAAATATGAGCACTAGAGGGTGTTAGGGTTAGCTAATCATCAGCTAATCAACTAGATTGTCTCAGTCCTTCATTGAAATTGTATTGTTATTCATCTTAATCATATCCTTTTGCAGCAGATATTGTTTCCCTTATTCAAGCCATTTTTAATTAGGATTTTTAGCTGTGTTATGGAATATGAATATGATCCCAAAAGGATCATACGTCATCCATCATGAAGATGACGAGGATAGCACAGTGCAGGCAATTTGTATACGTGTGTGTGCCTGTGTGTGTGTATGTATGGACAATGTCTGTCTGTGTGTACTCTGAGTCTGGGTGTATGCATGAGTGCGTGGTGACTGGTTGTCCACAAGCGGTTTCCAGGGGCATCCTGACACATGCCCTTCCTGTCGTACAGTCTGAGGAACGCCAGTGGGCTGACCGCTGCAGAGCTGGCCCACGCCCAGGGTTTCCGGGAGTGCGCTGAGGTCCTCTTCAATGCCCAGAACCTCCAGCGGAACCTGGCTCCGTCCCAGAGCCCGCTCTCAGGGTTCTGCCTAAACGGGTCCGCCCAGAATGGGGACCACTCCCTCCCGGCCCCCCAGGGGCGGAGCTTCCTCGCTGGGGCCCCTAACAGGAAGCGCTCGTTTGATGGCATGGAGGCCAATCTGTTTAAAAAGCCAAGAACAAACGGTGCGTTGCTACAGCCGTTGTACCGGGATCTGGCCGGGTTAAGACCAGGGAAGTGTTAGCATGTCAGCACTGTTTTGCTAACTGTTGTGCACAGTTATGGACACATGTTCAATACATTAAAGAATTAGAATTTTCCATTCTGTGAGGTTATTTGGAGCTTAACATTTTTAGTTAGAAAAACCTAGTGATAATATAATAAATATAGCATGAACCCTTTTAAAATAGACATTTGCGCGTGTTACAATATTTGTTGCCATGTGGTTGATATCAGCGTTGACACATGCTCCTTGATTAAACCCATTCAGGCTTTGGTGTCCCCCCAGGACTGCTGAATGGAAACGGGCCGCTGGGCAGCGCCGGGGAGGTCCACATGGAGAGCATGCTGGAGGAAGCCACCACAACCTCAGGTGGGCCAGGCCCCTTTACGTTTGGGCAGAGGGAGTTTGCTCCTGCACAAGGGATGGACCAGAGTGAGGATCCTGCCAGGGTGGACAGCTGTGGCCCCGCCCCGCCTAAGGAGCTGGAGATCATCACTGTGGGCTCCATGCAGACCCCCTGCCGCTGCACCAACTCATATGCGTACCTTTAGAGGGCCGTGTGTGTTGGGGACCATCTGGCTATGGTCCACCGGTGTTTTGATTACATATGGACCAGTGTTTGTTGTTTTGGCATAGAATTGTGTCACGTAATGGATTTTTCACATTTTCTTAAGAAGAGTAATATATAATTCTCCTTAAAGGTTTTCCTCGTTTGTTAGGCGTATCTGTTGGTTTGACCAAAGTCTTTGTCAAGGGGAGTTATAAGAGATTTTGGTATGCAACAGCATTTTTTTTCTTGCACAATTTACAGGAACATGATTACCAGTGATGAGTAGACCAGTAAAGGTCATGATTTTGTTATGGATATAAATATAGGGCCCAAATTCATGTATCTACACATATAAAATGTAGTTTTAAAAGATCTCAAAAGGGAGAAATTGTGTGGCCGTGTTGCAGGCATTTTCAGTGCCTTCGTCCTTTTGGTATCAGATCCATTCAGGGGACTTTTTCATTTTAGCTTTAGCCTGACTAAGCTTTTCCTTCTCATTTGTTAAAGAAGAGTATCACTATAAGCCAAAGCATATACTTACAATGAATGTTATTATACGTACAAGAGCTACACTGCAGCTTGTCCTCAATTTGGAGGTGTGTAAACGCAGATGCTTCAATGTGTATATCTGCTATAGAAATGGTAGCATTCTCCTGTCGACCTTCGACATGTTTGATCGATTAAACGGTGCAATTGTGACGCATATTATGTCATGAATGACAGGATAGGGAAGTTTAGCTAAATGATATTGACTATCTCATTATACTTTTACATTGACAAATAGAAGCTTGGTAAATATGTTTTCCCTCATGGGGTTTCATTGCAGAAACTAATCGAGGCGTTAAGTTTGTTCTATAAATGTCCCAGGCCAATGAAAACTAGTTAAGTATGTTTCTCCCGATATGTTTAACGCAAGAGGAATTCGGATTGTGTCCGGCTTTGTTCTGAAACTCCCACAGACTTCACTTTGACCGAGTGCTCTCCTGACCTGATGGAAAGGGTTGAGTTGGTGTCCAGCAGGCTGATCAGGCCCACTTTGAGGCTACAGCTGTGGTACTCCAGAGTTGGCTTTGAAGCATATAATAGTCGTGCAAAACAAAATCCGTCCCCTGGGGATAGACTCTTCTCCCACTACTCAAATTAACATGGGTCGTATTCATATGTCCTAACTGACTTGTACACTACTACGTTACGTGAATGTGCCTCGTATATTTTGATTTTGTCTCATCTCTAGTGGCAGGGGAAACACACTGTGGGGATTTTTCCTCAAATGGCCACAGCCAGCGAGAGCTCCGTAACGGGGGGGGAGCGACACCCGACAACACCAGTTGCCACCATCTTGCCTACAGGGACATACCTGAGATGGTTACCAGTGCAGGCAGTCAACTGGAACACCAGAGGTCTGTGAAAGCAGAGCAGTTTTATGACCACGCTTTCTTCAGCACGATGCTCCTCTACCATGGTTCATAAACCCATCGTCTGTCTGTTCAAGGTAGCTCAGCTTGATGTTTGTCTCAAAGGCCTTCAGCTTACAGCCATCCAATGGTTCACTTTGTTCAAAAAAAATAAAAATTAAAAATACATGAAAGGGATGGCTTGTATTTACAGAATTTGCTGTTTTAAATGTATATACTTGTTATGTCTCTGTGTGTTAAGGTTTTCGTTATTAGAACAAATACAATTAGTTTAATGGTTATTATGTTGAGCTTCGTTTTTTTTAAAATACACTTTATTAACTTGTTTTATTTGGGAACAAATACGCATCAATGTATTTAACCAATGCCTGTATTGGTTAATCCTGTTTAATTAAGGAGTTATGTATTTTTCAGATTTCTTGATAAAAGTTTGAGTGGATGAATACCATGATGCTCATTAATATACAAATAAAGGGTTTGTGAAACTAAACCTTCAATCTTTTGGGGAGACCAGTTTATTCTCAAATGTGTAACATTTCTTTGATTCTCAAAGCGCAGATCACTGATTTTGTCACTAATGTTAGTTAATATACATTTGAATGTAAAGATGTCAACAGTTGAATAATAGGTTACATTTTTGGTCACCTGTCGTCGGATCCGACCTTGATCACATCTTGCACTCACAAAATCCACGTCAGTTTAACCGCTCCTCCCAGTAAATGCTAATTTACACTTATAGGGGAGAATTATATAGGGCTTTAAACCACACCAATTCTTCCGACGAGTTGTATAGATTAATCGTAAAGGCTTTTAAAAAAACTCTTATTAGATACCGTCCCCCTTCTACAATGGTAGATATAAAGTGCATATTCTCCACAGCTAATGTACACCTAAACTTGTACCCCCTCTCCGGTGAAGTGGTGTCGTCTGGTTTACCTAGCTCGGCCAGGCGGGCCGACCCTACAGCGATCAGAGAGGACGACGCAAACAACTGGGCTGGATCAGGTTTCGGCGACTGCAATGTTGTAAAAATATATATATATAATCCAGTATTTGATTAATAGAGCGTCCGTTAAGATAGTGAGCGTCGGGCGTACGTTGAACACGGCTATATAACAATGTCGACTCCAGCCAGAAGACGGCTCATGAGGGACTTTAAACGGTAAGACTTAGCGCCGATGTGTGATGTGTCAAAAACAGCTAGCGCTGCTAGGCTAACTCGAAGCTAACGCGGACGAAACTTGTCCAGCGTCAACATACTCGCCTTATTTCCTTCATCGATGTTCCGACAGTCACCGCCATGACAAACAGCGAATGAAAACGTCGTGTGAATAACGTCCTACTCGTGTTTGCTGTAGATATTGCTCGGTGGTGACACTCGCGGAACTAGTTAAGACTCGACGGCAAATGGTGCTGTTTAGTGCTAACTAGCTAGCTGGTGGACCGACTGTAAGGCTTTAAGATGTGTTGACTCTGGTGAAGCTGCCGACGGACAGTCTGCTGTGTGTGATCCAGTCGACGCCTAGTAAACGCTGTGAAACTTAAAGGTTTCTCTGTGTTGCCCATGGGTGGTCTGTTGCCGCTCACTGGGCTCCACGTTACTCTATGTACTTATTTATTAACTGGTCCAACATGTCAACATTATACTGAAACCGCTTTAGGACATCTAACAGAGCTTTAGATGTTGGTTTCTCTAGGAGTTATCCACGTTGAAAACTGTGAGGCTGAAACCATTTGAATGTTTACATTGCTGCCGGTTTCCTTTCAGTCAGCACGACTTCAAATGGAAGAGGCTGGTCTTGAGATTTAACTAGTAGGCCTAACTAACGAGTATTAGTGCTAAAAACATAATCCAGTCAAAGGCTATGACTGCCCTTAAATATTAAAACAATACACAATAATTGTGTATATTTGGAGGGCCTTTTTTGGTCGTGATAAGTGAACTTGTAGTGTTGTGTATTACAGATTGGTCTCCTATGCAGTTTGTACCGTAATAATAATTCTTGTCTTTGCTTCAAAAGTCTCCAAGAGGACCCTCCAGCTGGGGTCAGTGGCGCCCCTTCTGAGAACAACATCATGGTGTGGAATGCAGTCATATTTGGGTAAGATGGTGTTGCCTCGCAAAACAGGAATTGCATGTCTAGTTTTAATAACCACAGTGAAACTAAATTCATAAAATGATAAAGAAGCAAAGTGAAACTATATGAAACCAAAATGTTTTTTTTTTTCACGAACAGCCCAGAGGGAACCCCTTTTGAGGATGGTGAGTGTTTGTCTGCTAACACAAAACAATGTGAATGTAGGAAGGTCAATAACATGGAAATGGTCATGCAAGATTAAACCTTTCCTAGCAGGGCTGGTTTTATCTAGATGTAGTGTGTTGTAATCTGTCATTGTGGAAATAGCCTGTGTTGTTCATACTTAAAATCATTGATTGTTGCATTAATTGCCAACCATATTTTATACATTATTTATTACATAAGTCATTTATTCATTTCTTGGGATAGGTTTGTAAATGATACAAGGTACTACTATAACATGGCCGCTGGAGTCTGAGAATGGTCAGTAGCTTGTGACTAAATCATGATCCGTGTTCTCCATTTCTCCCCCCCAGGTACGTTTAAGCTGACCGTTGAGTTTACAGAAGAGTACCCCAACAAACCCCCCACTGTGCGCTTTGTTTCCAAGATGTTCCACCCTAATGGTAGGACGACACCGCCCTATCAGCCTCATATTCAATGTCCTCTTCATGAATGTTTAACGGGAAAGAATGTTTCATTTTTCTAACAGTGTATGCAGATGGCAGTATATGCTTGGACATCCTACAGAATCGCTGGAGTCCTACTTATGATGTATCATCTATTCTAACATCTATTCAGGTATGAGATGTTTCAGTGACTTTAGAATGATCATGAGAATGCTGTTGGTTGGGGTTAGGACGGTCAGTACCCGGGTGTGTTTTCACCCCCCCGTGTCCCGGTAGTCGCTGCTGGACGAGCCGAACCCCAACAGTCCGGCCAACAGCCAGGCGGCCCAGCTGTACCAGGAGAACAAGCGCGAGTACGAGAAGCGTGTGTCGGCCATCGTGGAACAGAGCTGGAGGGACAGCTGACCTCACCACCAGCTGGCTGCTCCTGGACCTCTGGAGCTGTGTGTGTGTGTGTGTGTGTGTGCTGCAAGTTTTAGTGGAGTACCTGTTCATTTCTGGACCCCCCCCCCTCACACCTTTTTTGATTTGAAGCTTTTATGCACTTTACCATCACCTTCCCATATATCACCTTTTCTTTCTCAACACGGAACCATTTCTTTTTATTTTCACCCTCTATAATTGGTCAATGAGAGGGAATTATGTTCTGCAGTTTGCCTTTTGATTTTGTTTTGTCACTATGGACTGTTTTGGGCCTTCTGCCAAAAATACCTGTGTGCTATTTTGCTGTAATAAGTCTCCTCTAACTCATCATGTAAAACGTTTTGAAGGATGCGTGAATACGTCAATATGGAAACTTTTCAGTCTCCATCCAACAGGTTTTTGGTCTGTAGTTATTTTATCCCAAAGCAGATTCTCTGGGCTCTGGTTCACTTGGCAGGACAGAACTTGCTCTGAAAATATTGGGACTATCAATAGCCCACAATCAATGACCCACATCTTCCAGTCGTGTCTTTGCTGTGTTGTGAGCTTCGTTACATGCATGACAGAAAGAGTGTATTCAGGTTTCTGTCCAGTACTTGTGTATATACGACCATGTGCATCTGAGTTTATGTACAGGATATGCACTGGTCTTCCTCCCCTCATGTCATTTTTTTCAGCACGTGTAAATAAAAAGGCAAATTCACTCTCAAGTCTTTCTTTCCATTTTGATGGTTGGGTGGTGTCCAATGTGGTCACCAGCCAAAAAAGTAAATTGAAAACTTATCAAGTATTAAGTACTTATTGTAGAGGATGAGTTCTGTATGGTTCCATAACTTCAGCAGACCCCACAGTGGGCCCTACTGTAGCACACAATGCTTCAGCAGACCCCACAGTGGGCCCTACTGTAGCACACAATGCTATGAGTGGCACAGGACGAGCACCCCCAAGGCCGGGTTTCTGCAACATTGAATTCTAAATAAGGAGTAGACCAACAACAGTGAACTTCACTATGCAACAAATGACAACCATGTTAGAATGGATTCATTTCAAGACACATAACTGGTCCATGACTTCAAAAATAGAGGTAAAGTATTTTATTTGTTAAGTAAGAACAAGGATGATGTTGCATGCATGATACAACTTTGCAAAAAATAACCATGGGTATGTAAATGTAGAACAGTGGAAAACATGCAGGTTGCATTACATTATGTCTATACTTCACAAATACAAACGTGAGCAGAAAGTAGCTATGTTTTTTACAGCTATGTAGCGTTCATAAAAATAGGTTCTTACAAGAGTCCCCTTGTTCTTCCAACAGCATCGATAGCAAGTTGATACAAAAATACAAATGGACACAAAAAATGAATTATACATTAATAGTTTCATGTGGCAGGGCTACCTCTGGTAGGACCGCTCCTTTTTAGCCCTCTCCAGAGCCTTGTCCATGGTCTTCTCGTTCTCACCCCGGCACTTGGGGCAGAACCACTTGCCCTTGGGCTTATGATGGAGCCCCACGCAGGAGAAGTGGAACCATTCTATGGGACATTCGTCGTTATCGCAGCCAATCATCTCCCCGTAGGACACCTGTTCACACAGGCAGTAGGTGGGCTCGTCGGGGTCGATGGGGAGGTCCGGGGGGGAGACCTCCCGCTCAGACTTCCCCTTGGACCGCTTCTTCTTCTTGGAAGACGTCTTGGCCCGCTTCTCTCGAGAGGCCCCCAGGCCCGCGTCCTCGCCGTGTTCCACGCCACCGCCGAAGCTGTCCCGGGTCTCTCCGTTCTTCTGCCGCCTTGATCGCTTCCCCCCGGACTTATCGATGGCGCCCGTGCTCGGCGGGACCTCTTCCCGCCGCTTGTCGTGGTGCGCGGCCTTGCCCGGCGTGACCGTCACCGACGCCGCCGGAGACACGATGGACGCGGTGGCGGCGGCCACGGTGACCGGCGGAGGGGCGTGGCTCTCCGGGCTCTCCTGAGAGGAGTGGAGGTGCTCCGAATGCCAATCCATCTGCCGCGTTCGGTTCTCTACCAACTCCACCTGAAACCATAAGGACACCCAGGCTTTTAGAATGGCCGACCAGTTAACCTCATGTCAGAGAGACCGGTGGAGTGTTGTTCCTTACACACCATCTGAGCAGCGATCTGGATTTTCTCATCTCCAAGTTCTTGGCTGCGGATCAAGACTTTCTGTATGGCGAGCTGAAGCCTTCGTCTCTGAAGGGGGTCTGCCTCCCGTCTGTAGCGCTCATAGGCGTCATCCAGCTCCTTCAGGACATCTGGCCAACACAAACAAGTTTAATAGAAATAGGTGTATTCAAAATAATGTCATTAAGAATACAAGGTCTCCTGTAATGGTTGTACAATGTAGTGGTCTGTAAAGAACACGCGCAGCATTATTATTCCTATTTAACAACTACTCAGAGACCATAAGATGGCTGTAATGGTGCACTGGAGACAAGAACAATCATCTTTGGTACAATTATATTAGTAATACCACTTGTCTTATAAAGTTATTAATAACGTACCTTGGTATTTTGCATCAATTTCCTTCATGAGGGACACACTTCTTTGTAGGTCGAAGGGCAGGGATTCCACCAGATCCAAATATTCCTCTACATAATTTGCCACAACATGGACGGGATCCCCGTTTGTCGGGTTGAGCATCGCAGGTTTGTGTTCGACTGGAACCTTACCCTCTGCCCCTGTGCACCCAAGATAAAAAAAAACAACGAAATCCTTGTACAATTTGTATATTTAGTCATTCAATTTGTTAATGGACCTTTAAGCAATAGCCGAAGGCTTTAAGGCTTATTTCAGTTAAGCTCTCATTAAGTACCATGTGGCCTGGTAAGATTAAATAAATGCACATATGTACACAAAAACGGGCAGTTAGCGGATGTTATGAAACCACAGAAATATTAGATGAAACCGACATTCTTTGATTCCGTGTGCAACCCAAGAACGTACTTGAGTAAACAACAGCATAAACGTAGTATGACAACTCGACATGACAACTAGTATGACATGCATTTTTCAATGACAGCAAACCCCATTTCCCAGGTGGATGAACTCCACGCTGTGTGACGGTGGTTCCTACATGACTCACGTGGAGGGGCAGAGATAACAGTTCCCCGAAACGCGTTTGAAAACAGGGCACTCGGGTCCAACACTGTTTGGTGAAGAAGCTTTCTGGGAATAGAACCAACAAAGCGAGCCCCAGATGTCCTGCCTACCATTCGATTAGCTGGCCCAGGACGGGACCACGTAGACGGGACGATGTGCTGTAGCGAAAATCACTTCTACTCGACTACGTTGATGAACGTAGACGTTGAATCACGTCGCAACATCTGCCTCGTAAACGAGCTAGCCAGCAGGCAGTGCTTCAGCTGACCTCTTAAACTTCGTGATACCAACCTCCCTGCAGCGAATGGTGTGCAATCCAATCGTCTAGGAGTTATAGACATTGTAATACATAGAGCGCGTCTAAACGTGCTAGT
>OOFG01105379.1:0-10479 GCA_900323295.1 Molva molva | reverse complement strand
TCTGTCTGATTTTTAGGAAAAACAAAATGGCTACCAATACATCCACAATACATATGCACAAGCATAAAACCATGTCATCTTTCAGTTTTCATATGATCTACATATTTACTGATAATCCAAAGACAAAATATATGTATCCTAAAATAAATTGTCTTCTCCAACATGCAACTTAACACATTTAAAACAAACAATATTCAAATATTATCAAACCTATATTCCACTCACACAAAGTGGCTTTAGGTTGAAAAGTTTAAAAGAACAGCAAGCAATTGAAACAGTGACACTATTTATTTAAGCCTTTCGCCTTATTGTTCTTAATGCTTTCAAAGGGTAAAAACATGGCCTCCAGCACACACCGCCTCCCTCCTTGAACACTTTACATTAACAGTCAACCACACTCCTCCCACACCCACCCGCACACTCTCCAACCAACCAATCTTTCTAAGCAACGCCAAATACTGGGGCCTGAATAATGCCAGACGTCATTCTTGAACAGAAATGTGCATAGTCGTCATGCAATGGCAAATTAAATAAATAGTCACAAGTGTTGGCCTCCGGAAATATCCGGTCACTGTGCAAAAACATTACAAGTATTTTAGATGGGAACCCCAGGGGAGGTATTTCCTCGAGGCCGGTGACAAAGCTTAACACCATTTGCAATGTTATGGGCGCCATCTGGTCCACCTGCATATCTCCATCTGTGAATGTAAGCGGCATGAAGACCAAATATGAATGTCAATCTCAATTAGTATCAATATAAACTGTAGGTGATTAAATGGCAAAGCTACAATGGCACTAAAAAGGGACTACAAGTCATTCAATCAACAATATCTAAAGTGGTATAACAATATGACTTGATGAATGCAAGCTGAACAGTTTTTGTATCCAAATTTGGTCAGATGCCAAATCATTACATAATGTTAACGTTGTAAGTATTTGGGAAATCATTTTGATTACATTTGTATGATTGAAGCATTCAATGATCTGGCCAGTGGTTCTCAAACGTATCTTTGCATATATGCAGCACTTGTACCAGACACCTCCCTGAGTTACCAGTGCCATTATTTATTTTATTTTATTCCATACATTGCAGTACGAGTGAAACTCCAAAGGCGTTCATTAACGTGCTCTGGTAGCCGCAGCACAGGTAAAGTTTTAGAAATATAAATAATTTCAAAGGGCCAATCAGAGTTGCACACTCAAACGGGAATCTTTGCCTCTCACCAGTGTTTGGTAACGTTACTAAATTACTCATTAAAAAGTAACTCGTTACGTAACAGCATTATCTAATGAGCAAAGTAACTCGTTGGGAGTACTTTTGCGTTTCCAAAAATGAAAACTGCTTTGCGATTCCTTGTGCATGTTGATTTTATTGTCCAGAGGGCGCAGAGCCTCCTGTACGTCTTCCTACAGCCCATTACCTGTACCTCTGCAGGCTAATAACAGGAATGACAGATGCAATAATAATACAAATCAAAATATATTTTTTATGTAATTTAACTGCTATAAAAGAAAGTTGAATTATGTTTAGTACATGAAAGTAAATAGAAACCGAGGGAACCTGAAAGGTGGCCCCTGTGCAGCCTTTTGGCTCCTAACAGCGAACTGGGCAGAGGCATATTAGGCACAGCTGCCTATATGGAAACAATAAAACACCGCTCGTAACAGCTGACAGTAAATCATGTTTGAGGGGGGTAAGGACGAGACTTCCAAGGCTAAAAAGCCTCTCCGGCGCACTGGATGGTGTTGAAGCATTGACTCAAAAAAAGATTTCCTTGATCATGGTAAGTTTGTTCAAAACATCCATGTCAAGACCCGACTTGAGATACTCCGCGATTTCAGTGTACGTTAACTGCTATTTCTATTTACATCTGTGGCAGGCACATTCACGCAAAAACTACGTAATTGCTTTAGTGAAGCCAGGAAAGACCGTAACAATGCTTTGATCACCACACCATTTTTGTCCTTTAAGCATCGTGTGTGAAAAATGGCATTGCCAAAGGCCAAAGAAAGGGCATTTATTTCATCCTATCTAAAATATGAATTTTATGATGCAGTCCAAAAGCTATGAATGCTGTTAACATTAGTGATAGCTTGCTCACAAGCAACTTCAATGACCCAGTCTTTGAACCACGCCCAGGTCATGTTCTCTCTGCGGCGTTGGTTCGAGCCTGCCTCAAAGAAAACTGGACTGAACAAATCAATAAATTGTTCAGCATCTCGGCTGTTATGCCTGGCCAGGAACAGGTGGCGAAGGCAGGCGGCGTTGTCCTTCATGGCCTGTGAGACGCCAAGGCATCCCAGTCCCTCAACAAACCTAATAAGATTGAATGATTCATTAAGCACAACCACATAGAATGTGCATAGTGCAATAGAAGTGTTTTGTTTACTCAATGCATAGTGTTTATCTGCTGGTACACTCACTGAGCCAGCAGAGCTTGCACCATTCCTTCTACATAAAAGCTGGCCGCAACCTCCACAAACCACTTCTTGTCTTCCACGTGTTGATGGGGCAGTTTAGACACCCCAGGACCGACAAGTTGCCTGAGGCTTCCACAATAGCCTCCCTTACCTCAGGCAGAGAGGGTGCATCAAGGATCTGAGAACATAATGTTATTTTGATATTACAGCACCTATGCTATTTCAACTGTAACTCAAAGGGATTACATGTAATAATCAAAAACCCCCCTCCATCTCAAAAACCGAGACTAGCTTCTTGAGATTTAACATGCTGTTTCTCTATGCTGCTGCAGAGTCCAAGCAATTAACAGATTCCTGTAGCCTTAAAGTCGGTGTCTACATGACAAAATTGGGATTGTATCCATGGTTTTTTAACGATTCAGCCGCATCTCTGACTCTTGCATCCATTTTACGATATGTATTGTTTTGGTTGCAGGCTGTCTGCTTAGCTCAGGAGGTAGAGCGGGTTGACTTGTAGGTTGCTAGTTCGATCCCCGGCTCCTCCTAGCTGAGTGTCGAGGTGTCCCTGAGCAAGACACCTAACCCTAACTGCTCCCGACGAGCTGGCTGTCGCCTTGCATGGTTGACGCTGCCGTCGGTGTGTGTATGAATGGTTGTAAGTCACTTTGGATAAAAGCGTCTGCTAAATGTAAATGTGTGTCGCTCTGTCTATCTCTCTCTTCTCCCCCCCCCAACGACTTTGCAGGGTTTTTCCTGGCTCAGAATGGGCCTTTGGGGGGTTACTATGCATGATCGGTCTGATGACAGTAGGCCTAAAGGCAATGAGACTGTTACCTTATTTGACAGAAATGTATACATTTTCCTGCTGTTCCATGAACAAAAATGTCTAATATACTTCAGTAGGGCTGTAGTCAACCAAAGAAAATCTTGGTCGACTGAAATTCGACCAACTCTACGACAAATCGATTGGTCGGAAAAAGATTATAAAAAACATATGCGTTATCTCTACATTAATTGAATCTGCCACAGTGAACTCTACTCTACCTGCTAGCCTACATATCACGTTAGTGCTGTTTGGAGAAAGTCAGTGTTTTAGATCCGCTCTTGGTCCGGGTCCAACTCGGTTACGGCAGAGCTTCAATCATGTAAAGCGGGTCCTTTTTAATAAAATGCTGCCACACCGACGACTTCTGTGACATATTGTCATTCGTTTGGAGAAGAGTAAGTGTTCAGTTAGTTACGACTAGCAGTATTCCTTAAATTGGGCGAGTTCAAAGTTGGGAAAACCGGGGTGTTTGACCTTATAGTCTTATAGAGTCTTATAGTCCATTAAACCATGCGATTATTAAAACAGAAACTATGGAGCATTGAATATAATTTTATTAATAAATAATGTTATTTCTAACACAATATAGCCTGTCACTCAAATGTTATACATCAGTCTGCACTTGTCCCTCCCGCCTGCGATAATAATGGATTAAGAGGCGCTTTGTTCCACATGAAAGGAACACCAGCGATTGTCTGACCAATGAGAATTTGACCAAAGTGCATATCGACCAACCAATTTGTCAACGACCAGATCAACTTGACAGCCCTCTATGCTTGAGTAAATGAAACCCCATTAACAAAACGGGTGAAAATGTTTTATTTTATTACATTGGAAGGACCAGCTTTCTGAGGGAATCATTTTTCAATACCATCGTATAAACTTTTTAAATGTTTTTTTAAAGATGACGAGCAAATTTCCCCCTTCCTTTCTCTCTCCTTGACTTTTACCACTCTGTACCACTCCATCCCTCTCTCCACCTCCACCCTGATCTGCCCAGTCACCTATATCTTCCTTTGTCTCGTCATCTCCTTATGCCTCTGGCCTCTGGCCTTTGGCCTTGTCGACCTGGCTCACCCTCTGTCCTCCACTGACGTGTGTTGACTCGTCGTCTGTGTCCCTCTCGCTGGCAGGAGTGTGCGAAGAAGAGGATGACGAGCGGGACCTTCCCGTCGCTCCCGTACGTCTGCCACTACGACACGGGGGAGGAAGTGAGCAAACTTTCTGCCAGGATGCAGAGGAGGGCCCAAGGTGAGGCTGCAGCCCATGAGCAATGCCCTTGTGTACAGTTTTATTTTGTTAATGGATAGCACTATGACACACAAACATGTGGATTATATAAAGACTTCAGGTCTTGCATTAAAATGGTTGAGTTTTATTATGATTATCACTTTGAATTGCTTGAACATTTGGATAACATGGTGCAATTAATATGGTTCAAAACATGTTATTCATAAGGACATTACATAAATAAATTTAACTTTGAACTTTGAACAAGCTGTGAGGAAAAATCGAATGTGATGTGAAGGTGAACTAATGCACATATCAGTGAGTGGCTTTTTTTAATGCATGTTCACAGAGCTCAGGGATACGTTCTCGCTGCCTCTATCGGAGCGGCTGCACTACGGCAAACTGACGAAAGTAGGCGAGTTGCACCACCGGCCTGCCCAGTGCCGCGCCGGTAACCGGAGGAGGCAGCACCCTGGGGTCCACCCAAGGGAGGGCAAGAGGTTCAAGGCGGAACGACAGCGGGAAAGACGGGAGCTGAAGAAGCTACGGAGGCAGGCTCAAGCCAGGAGCGAGGGAGGCCTGCATGGACGATGCAGGGCGGGAGCACAAGGGGGCTTCGACGACCAGGAGGTCTTCCTCGTGGAGCCCTTCAGGAACCCCCCCAACGACAAGCACCACCAGGGGCCCCCTCCACACCCTCCTCTGAAGAGAAGGAGGGTGGATGAGGAAGATGAGGGCTGTGGTGTGAAGGCCATGGAAGGGACCCGGAGCAGGAAGAGCCGGGAGGCTGAGAGGTGGAAGAAGAGGAGGGGGATGAGGCGTGGGTTTCTGTACCCACATGGAGACCTTGGAGCAACAGATGAAAACCTGCTTTCACCCAAGAACAGAGCGCGCCACCGTAAAAGATGAGCTCAGGA
This sequence comes from Molva molva, assembly GCA_900323295.1. Classification (NCBI taxonomy): domain Eukaryota; kingdom Metazoa; phylum Chordata; class Actinopteri; order Gadiformes; family Lotidae; genus Molva; species Molva molva. The sequence continues at coordinate 5,085 of OOFG01105379.1, read as the reverse complement.
CAGTAGTTAGACTGCACAAGATCCATCAATATGGAATATATTTTGTATATTTGTAATACTTTAATTAATTAGGATGATTGATTTATTTATTTTTGCCTTTTTTTAATACTGAACTTTGTATTGTCCACAACCTGGCTGTACCAGTGGGCCTACTGTCTGGCACACAATTTGCCAGATGTCTGTTTTCCAGTTCTGTGCTTTTATTAGACACACTATGCTGTGTATTTATTTACGGTGCAATTGCTGTCTTCAATTCCCATAACATATGGGGAGATTGAAATAACAATTCCCAAAAAGACGATTTCACTGATTGCCATCATAAATAACAATCGGTACGTCGATAAGTCTTGGTTGTATTTTGACCAAAGAAATGTATATGTGGGAGGTGATACATGTTGAGAATAAAGAAAATAAATGAAAATGTATCTTTTCGGACAAATGTCTACGAAAGCAGTGTTTTCCAAGCACTGTGTGGCCGAAAGCTACTAAATTATTAATGAGCGTGGCAGCTGCCCATTGTTTGTAAGGCAAAAGTAGTCAATCTAGAAAATGGGTTGCAGGAGAAGGCGATTTCGTTGTCATTAATCGAGAGGCTCTGTTGATTATATCAGTTTATTTAAATGTGTCTTCCACACACACTTATTTATGTATAACATAGATGCATTAGACGGCGTTCGAGTATAGGTTTACGTTACATATTGGAGTGACGATTGTTACATTTTTCTGTAGTCGACTTGAATTGACTGGGCAGAGATGTGAAAATCCCATTGATTGATCTTCACCATGATCCCCGCTGACCAGAGAAAACACTCCACAGCGATTGTGGGGGGTGATCTACGTTGACGAGAATTGGGGTATTTGTGAAATAAGATATCTATTATGTTACATGGTGAGGGTTGTTTTGATAAACCAAGGGGTGGAGGCTCGATTCTGCAAGGCGTTCGCTATTTTATAATGTCGGCACTGTTGGACCTGTTTTTCCAGCTAGCTCAAGCTTCCTGTTGTTAGCCTTGACGAGCTAAGGGACTATCGAAAATATGCTCACCGTAGGCGCAGGTATAGTTCTCCTCAGCCGACCTAAAGATCTTTGATGTTGCCTACAAGGGTCGGTTAATCCTTTTCCCCTTAAACTAGGCGCATATGTATATTCTTACCAACCAGTAACAACTGAGCTTATTTAGTAACAGTCGGTAGTTAGCCATCTTAGAATTTGTTGAGGGATATTGTCTTATCCTTTCTACAGCTACACTTCGTTGGATTACTTGTTAACATTTCCATCCAGTTTTCGTACTGGGCTATTTACTAATAATTAACTAACTCGATACTTTTTTTTTTAATGCGGGGCATCAAGCAAGCGAGTAAAGATTCAACTACTCTCACTTGATGGAAATTACGTATTGATTATCATTCGTAATTGCTTAAATGAGACAAAGAAACTAAATATCGCTGATATCCTGTAATAACAGCCAAACGACGGATGTTGCAGTGTGAGTTTGGCAGTTTCTGAACCTTAATTCGTTTTTTTTTCTGCATCAAATTGCGCATTTAAATGCCACCGAATTAATGCACACATTTCTAATATAGGCAACGAGGTGGCTAACGGGACACCGAATTGTCATTACGAATAACATCCATCTGTCCACCGCCTTCGTCCCGGCCACCCCCGCCCATTTCAGCCATGGACCCCCCGAGGACTCGATCGCGGTCACGTTCTGGCTTTTATCATTTCGGCATGAACAGTAGCGGCGCAACAAATGGCAACAACACTAACACAGTCGGTAACGGAGCTATGATGATGAACGCCGGCGGAGGGGTAAACTACTCGCAGCAGAGCAACAACCCCGGCTGGGCGCCGCACCACGGAGGACGCGCCTACCCAGAAAGCCAGCAGCATTCCCAGGGGAGCTACATGGGTGCGGGGCCACAGCGGCACTCTTCCCACGGAGCTCACAGACATCAAGGAGCTGGTAAGCAAGCCTAAACAAATAACTAGGGTCCGGTCCTATGTTCGATTCTATAGATGTGAAGGACACAGTCGACCCAATTCCTGGGGGTAGATGTAATCCCTAGAGTGTTTCACTAGCTCGAGGCTTTTAAAGACCTTTCACTGTCAGGCGATGCGTGGCGGGATAGTACTCCTATTCATTTATAGAGATGTATACGGTTCTCTTTCTCCCTTTCTTTTTTTTCATTAAACGATACCATCTACGCAACAGTAGCGCACGAGCGCCAACATGCAGGTGTAACAACATGTAAACACAACGAAGGTTTATTTACCATTGTGCCCTCAGTATGACTATACATATGACTGTTTATTGAATACTGCAATCCATTTAGCAATGTATTTATTACAAATATATTTGACACTTAATCATAGTCTCGTCTCCTTTTTATAGATAATATAACCCCAAAATCGGATCAAATGAAGTTGAATGGGGATCAATACGCAATAGCATTACAATACTTGCTTCCATCCTCCATCTATCCATATACGGTCTCTCCAGTTTGCCGGTTCTCCCTCTGTTCTCCAGCTGCTAGCAGAGTCTTTGAGCTTCCACTCAGAGATCACACAGTGCAATACTAGCAACTCAAAGGCAAGAAGCCATAAGAAATGTTTTTTTCTCTCCGATCCAGTGTTTTGCCTTTTTTTATTTTTCTCCTCAGCAAGTGATTGACTAAAAGGAGTCGACGACGAAGAGCCAGACATGGTGCATGTTTTTAAGCATGTAATAAAAATAAAAAAAAGCAATTGGGTTCAAGGCCGCTACCTAACCCGTGACATTCTATGTGGACACACTTATGAAAATGGTTCCTGTTTACTGTTAAATTAACTGTGTGAATTAATACAGATTTCTTTCTGCATGTGCATTTGTTTAAAAAAGATAAGGGTTGTGTGTGTGTGTGTGTGTGTGTGTGGAAAGCACACTTTTCATGTGAGATCAGAGGAATGGAATGATCTGTCTGTGGGAGCCAGAGGATGCGAGTCCACACAGTAACATCCCCAGAGCTCACTTGGTCTTTTTCCACCCCCACCTCATCTGAATTGATGATTGAGAATAATAAATATAAAAGCTTAGTAGAGTAGTGGACTGAGGTGTAATTAACACAGCTGTCCACTCAGGGTGTGGAGTCAAAAGCGCCACGTCTGCCATCACTGCAGAAGCTAGCCCATCTTCAAATGGTATACAGTCTCTACAGCTTTTCTTTCTTCACACACTGGTACTGCTCGGTATTTCAGTCCGCTCAGCCGGCAGCCAGGAAATTTACACCAGTCGAGTGCTGCCTGGCTGTGCCGTTCACACTATATCAAAAAGGGCCTTTTTTAGAATGTGCCATTCTATTAATATCGACCTGTTTTGCTCAACACTGAGCGGCGTTTAACACGCGACTCTTGTTAGGATCATGATCAAATTGTATTACTTGCTTAGGGATTTGATGTATTTCCATCACCATTGTGTGAAGCCATTTGGATGATTGGACATGGTTTGCATGGCCATGCATCCAATCAGTGTTGAGCAATTAACATCCTGGATGCATTTGCTGGCCAACCAAGCTGGTTAACCTTTGTGTAGATGTTGAGTAGTGACTTTGATATTTCCAAGTCATCCCAGGGTTGACAGGCCGAGAAATACACAATTCAGGAGGAAGTGCCAAGTAAACCACATTATTTTTTTGTTTTGTTCCCAAAGTTTCAACTCAAAAAACAACTTTGAGATTCCGTTGTTTTCTTTTGGTTGTTACCTCTGCTGGTTTATTTATGTTTTGGATCGGAGAGGCGCATGGCTGAGTGTGTGCGTCTTGTGATGGCACATGTCTGATTGGCTCCTTCTGTTCTCTCTGTGGCCTGCAGGAGGAGTGCTCCACTTCCACCCAGAGAACATGTGCAGTGAGGACCGTGACAAGGTGGGAGTCACAGCCGCTAGAGCTGCACAACACAACACAGAATGTTGGATGCCACTAGCAAAATTAACGCAATGGGATTCTCCGAAGTTGAAAACACTACAATTTTAAGCTCTTTGAAAATATATTTGAATTGCAAAGTCAATTGTATTTGTCTACCCCTTAATCACATTTGCAGTCTCAAATGACACGACTCCCCCAACAATTTATTTAATTAATGCATACAATAAATACTATGATTAAAAACCATGCTTTCAAAAAAAGGCTCCTTAAAATATTGTTGAAGACTTGGAATGACAGAGTCACAAATATCCATTACAAAATTGCGATGTACTTTATCCACATTGTGCATTTCTAGTCACACTTTGTTCAAGGTTTCTCTTTGTGAAAATAACTCCTCCTGTGTTCAGATGGAGGACAGCCCGAGCCCGAAAAGGCAGCGTCTGTCACAGCAGTCCATGTTGGAACTAAGCACCGCCCCCCCCTCCAATCCCTCCTCTCCCATTCGTCCTTGGGAGCTCCCGCCCAGCCGCCGGCCACACCCTCACTACATGCCTGAGAGGTGCCACACACCTGTTCGCAATCGCCGCAGGTAACCATGACGACACAATGTAGAAGTGTTGCAGAGGGTTAAAGTTGTGAAAGTTACCCTGTTTAAGTTATTATATCTAATCTCTACAATAATTAAATGCCACATGTGCCATTGAGCGTTCAAGCGGTTCACCATAACGATGTACATTTTATAAATCATATGGAAATAATTGTTTCAAGCCTCTTTGTACAGTTAATTAGCTTTGGTCTGTGATGTCAGAACAGCCATAGTATGGCTAGACGGGCTGGTGTGTGTCAGTGCGTTAAATACCACAATCCGAAATCAAATGGGGAGCCAATGAAAGCATGTTTTGTGACTGGCAACTGCTCAACAAATTGTTTATTCTATCTGATAACTAGTTGAATGGTTTTGGCATGCAAATGCAACGGTTTTATACAGCATGAACATTGAGCTTTTTGAACAAAGTTTGTTTTGTATAATACAGCCCTACAAGTTCTAATCTAACCTATTGGTTACAGTCCTCCAATGAGACGCCAGCGTGGCCGCAGGGACCGCCTCGCCCGCCACCATCACCACCACCATCACCATCACCCGCACAACAACCACAACCCCCACCCCCACCACTACAACTA
>OOFG01105378.1:0-21892 GCA_900323295.1 Molva molva | reverse complement strand
GTTGTGTGTCCGATTGTGCGGGCTTTCGAATAAACAACACCCGCCCAACTCCACCTCTGATTGGCTTACCATGAAATGTTACTCTACCTCAGCCAATCGTCATCATTTATGCGATTGTCTCGTGCCCCCGCCCTCACCAAGGAAGGAAGAACAGTAAGAAAAATCTTTGCCGCTCGGCTTAGAGATCAGTTGGTCTGATGAAAAACAGCTTCAGTTATAGTAACGCGCCGCATTTTTTGCAGTAACGGTAACGGCGTTATAATGATGGGAAGAGTAATCATTAGATTACTCGTTACTGAAAAAGGTAACGCCGTTAGTAACGCCGTTATTTATAACGCCGTTATTCCCATCACTGCCAATCACTAGTGGAGATGGGCAGGGCTTATTCCTCTCTGACCAATCACTAGTGGAGATGGGCAGGGCTTATTCCTCTCTGACCAATCACTAGTGGAGATGAGTATGGCCAGGGATTGTTCCAATGTTAATAATAGAAGGCTACCAATACCTGTTATTTAATACCAGTAACTCATCAATACTTTTTTAATAAATTAGTCACAATTCAATTACTTTTTTTTTTGCGTATTTTTAAAACATTGCATATACTTAGACTAATACAAGTACTGACTGATTATAAATTGCAACCAAAAACAATTCATTAATTACAGAAAACATAAAATACTTAACTAAAGAAGATTCAAAATAAAGTTTATATATAATAGCCTTATTTATTTATAGACTGCTCCTCGTATAGCCTGCTCCTCATGGTGTATAGCCTGCTCCTCATGGTGTATAGCCTGCTCCTCATGGTGTATAGCCTGCTCCTCATGGTGTATAGCCTGCTCCTCATGGTGTATAGCCTGCTCCTTGTATAGCCTGCTCCTCATGGTGTATAGCCTGCTCCTTGTATAGCCTGCTCCTCATGGTGTATAGCCTGCTCCTTGTATAGCCTGCTCCTCATGGTGTATAGCCTGCTCCTTGTATAGCCTGCTCCTCATGGTGTATTGCGTTGAGTTTGTATTTCATTTAACATGTCTAATGTAATGCACAGATTAATGTAACAACAAATAAAAGTACATTTATCTTAACCTTACGATGTTCGTTATTACATGATTAGAGCGAGTATGGAGAAAAGTACTGATAGGCCTTTCCCGCTGGCCCTCAATGTTTCTGGTATTAAGTTCAATATCTGTCATAATGCACAGTATTTATTCATAATAATACATCTACAGAAAACAGCCACGTATGAACACAGTTAATAAAAACTAAGTTGTTTAACCTTGTCTTTTTCGACAGCTTTATTTTTACCCGATTTATTGCTTAAATAAGTCTGGTGTTAGTTTAAGACCCTACACACACACACACACACACACTGTATGTATTTCAAATGTCTTAATGTGTGTATCTGAGTGAGGAATATGGAAAAGTAAGTTGAACCTGTTTTATATACAGTCTATGTGCGTTTACACCCACACTAGAGCTCCTTTGGCTACGCAGTTCTTAACCTGCTTTTTACTGTTGTAGAGCTAGCAGGAACATTTTGAAACATGACACATCTTAGATTGAATTGCATTTTAGCTTGGCTATTGTTTAGGGCAGGGTGCTTTGTAATTCTCCTATTGTGTAGAAATACTGACCAAAGGAGGGCTCTACAGAGAGGAGTGCTGCTGCCCGTCTCTTGGCAGGTATAGAGCTACACCGCTAGACACACGGGACTCAGACCGCTGATCAAGTCTTTAGTTCCTCGTGTCACATCACTGTAATTCATAGCATGAATATCTTTACACTTTCAACCCTCACGTCAGCTACCACCACAATTAGAATCTCATTTTGTGGGAAAAACTGTAATGTGTATGGAAACATACCAAAGTTATAACAACGTTCAACATGCTGGTAATTCTAGTATGATTGTTTTGACTACTGATAACTATGGTTCGCCGAGACGTGTCGAACCAAATGCATATCCAAAACGCTTTGAAAAGTGAAAAACACAAGTGCTTTAAAGGAAAACACAAACGCAAAAGCCACAACACTATCACCAAAGCCATAACACAACTACAAATGCCACAACACAACTGCAAAGGCCACAACACAACTACAAAAGCCACAACAGAACTACAAAAGCTGCAACACCACAGAAGTGAGTGTCAACGGATTTTGACAACGAACAGGGTCGCCTATTGTTGCCGGCTGACTATTATTATATACTCATCATTTATCAAATGTGGATAGCCTATGACAAATAAAACAATAGGTAAGCTTTGAAATGTTACCTTCACTTTTGCAAGGCATATCGGCATTATACAAGAATTTGATGTTCTTGCCACACAGACTGCAGAATGCTGTTTCAGAATGCAGGTTGAATCCACAAATAAGGACAACACATTGTAATCTGTAAGAAAACTTCTCAAACGGGCAAGAACTTCCCTCTTCCACACGTGTAGGCAATAATAGTCCACTGGCAATAATAGTGAGTTTCATTGTCAACATCCGTATGCGCTGACTTCTGTTGTATTGTAGCTTTTGCATTTGTGTTGTGGCGTTTGCAGTTGTGTTTGTGTTTTCCTTTATGTGCTTGTGTTGGATATGCAGTTCCAAATATTGTAAGTTAGCAAGTTAACATTATGTTACTTGTGGAAATTTTGTTAGAATTAAATGGTATAACGTGAATAAACGTAACGTTATTAAAACTTTAATAAAATAACTGGTCCGTGAACGTGATTTCTCATCACATCAGATCGGTTTTCCCCGGCAATGGTGGGGAGGACAACAACTCCCATGATCCCACACTACTTCACCACGCATCAAACTACGTCTCTGCTTATTGCTTTGATTGAGGGACCCCTAGCGACAGAAATTAAATAGTATTCCTTTAAACCACGCAAAAGTCACAAAAAATGAGGGATCATTGAGCCACATATTTAAAAAAATATATGATATATGATTCGACGATCAGTCGACGATGGGTCTGGCCTGACGAATCAGATTCGACCATGCAAAATCTTAATGGAGGACCCCCCTAGTACTCACATACTTACATATGTCCAGTGTCCTTGAGTTGATACTCAAGGACTATAGTGTAGTGAGGGGAGGCGTGGTGACGGCCCTACATTACCACCAGCCTGTATGTTGTGTATCTGAAGGGGCTCCCCTTGAGGTAGACCTGCAGGTCCTGTTGTGTATCTGAAGAGGCTCCCCTTGAGATAGACCTGCAGGTCCTGGGAGCCTGTATGTTGTGTATCTGAAGGGGCTCACCTTGAGGTAGACCTGCAGGTCCTGGGACTGCGTGTGCAGCAGGATGTCTGGCTGCATGTGCTTCAACACGGCCACACACACGTACACCTGGTAGTCGGGGCCCATGAGCACACAGGTGGACACGTAGTGGCAGACTTCAGGCCAGTTCAAGTAGTTCCAGAAGCACTGGTTCAGCCACTGCAGGCACATCTGGAAATCACCAAAGAAACACATTCATCAGTTTCAATACTGGACTGTAAATCTATTTTAGACAGGTGTGAGCATAGCCACGACAGGCCATAAGAGGGGAAAGGTAAAGCTATCAGGGGCCAGCCACAAGGGCTAAGGTTAGGGTTGGGTTAGACCTCCATGGGCCCTCTCAAGTAGATCCTCAATACCGTTGATGAGAACTGGATAATAAATTGAAAGAAATAGCAACCATTGTCAATCAAAACATAAATAATTATAATAAAAATAATTATTTCCTCTTAAAATATAATGGAAGTGATATTATCTCTCATGTTTTTTATGCTAGCCAGTTGAGCTCACGTCAAACCAATTGACTAATTAACAGCTTTTACAAGAATGTAGCAAATGTCATGAAACCCTGTGCTGAAGACAGAAGGAACAGGTAAAACACCACATTGGCACAGTGACACAGTAACAGTAGTATATTACATATGGGGCTAGGCATTGTATGGATACTAGTTTGATCACTGCGAACCCTACAAAGGCAAGAACCTTTTTCTTGAGAATCCAGTTAAAATAACAGGGGATATACCACAATGTTCTGGTGGCTTCTACTGTGTTGGAGCCGTATTATTACAAGAATCAGCAATTATCCAAAAGCGAATACTAAAGGATACTTTAATAATTATCTATTTGTTGTTTTTATCATGGTATTGTCTAACATAAATTGATGTGGTGGTTGAGAATATCTTCATAAATAACTCACGCTCTTCATCTGCTGTAAGTGTCTTATGTCTTCTTATGGTTCAGAGGTATGGACATCAGACGTTGAGTCGTGTTTAGTTGCGTGCCGCATGGACCGCTCGTGTTTATGATCTCTGAGAATTACTGAGAATTATCTCGGCTTACTTCCTAGTTGCGCGTCTTGCTGTGTGTTTGAATTCTGATTTAGGCATAAAACCTTTGCAACCCTTTATTGAACAGCTGAGGAGATATTGTAATATTTGTGTTATATTTAAAAGGGGCCTGAAGGGGAATGAAGGGCCCAGTCACTGAACCTTTCAGGGGCCCCGGCTCTTTAGCTTTGCGGGCCGATGCCACATAGGAAGTCATAAGCAAATACGTTACACCAATGTAAGTTGAAAAGGGTTTTGGTATCAATTCACGCGTGCTCAGGCACATACATAGGAATAGGGAACAAAGGGACTGGATGAGCACACCAGCGTTGATGCTGCAGTTATGCTGCACCCCAAACATCACCGCGGTGGCCCGATCCTGCAGATTTGCCCTCTACAACATCCGCAGGATCCGGCCCTTCCTCACGAGGGAAGCAGCTCAGCTCCTGGTCCGAGCGCTCGTCATCTCCCGCCTCGACTGCTGCAACTCGCTCCTGGCTGGACTCCCTGCCTCCGCGATCAAACCTTTGCAGCGTATCCAGAACGCCGCCGCACGCCTCGTGTTCAATCTACCGAAATCCTCCCATGTGACCCCCCTTTTCCGTGACCTCCATTGGCTCCCTGTAGCAGCTCGCATCAGATTCAAGATGATTGTCCTGGCCTACAAGGCGATGGAATCAATGGAACCGCTCCTGCCTACCTCAAAGCGTTGGTCAGACCACACACCCCAGCTCGAGCGCTCCGCTCAACGACCTCAGCTGGATGCCTTGCACCGCCATCGCTAAGAGCTAGCAAAGGTCGATCATTGAAATCACAACTCTTCTCTATTTTGGCACCGCAGTGGTGGAACGAGCTCCCTGCCGATGCCAGGATCGCAGATTCGCTCACCAGCTTCCACAAAAGACTCAAAACTCACCTGTTCAGAGTTCACCTGGACTCTGCATAGCCTCCCTCACCCCCCCCACCCCTCTTACGCACTTATTGTATGTTGTACGTCCTGGCACTTAATGAACGCACTTATTGTATGTTGTACGTCCTGGCACTTAATGAACGCACTTATTGTATGTTGTACGTCCTTACAAATAGTACTTAGCATTGTGTAGCATTTTATCCTTTTGCTTTGTTGTAGACTGGGAATGGGTTAACCTAGCAGTTGTTAGTGCTCGGCACTTGGTTCTATGAACATCCTTACTGTACCAACAGCGATATATTGTTTCTCTTTCTTCTGACAAATGTACTTATTGTAAGTCGCTTTGGATAAAAGCGTCTGCTAAATGCCCTAAATGTAAATGTAAATGTAAATGTTGAGGTGTTGAGATGATAAGTTTAACATGTAATCTGGGCCCTAAATAGAGGGCCCACAGATTTGGTGGACTGAAGAAACAGAAGGTGCTTTCCAGAAGCTTGGAGAATTTCTGTTTACTTGGAGCAGATATTAAAAGTGTTATGCAACGTCTGATTGTCAAAGACCTTAACGTCAGGTCACTAATGACTGAGTACACCATTAAACCAGTCACACGCACACACACGCACACACGTGCACACACACAAACTTCCCAAAAACTTGGTGTGCAAAGACCTTTACAGAAAGAGAACTTGTTAATTCGGAACACGGCTCATGGCGGAACATTTAATGTTGAGTTCCAAAAGGGTGAGCATTCTGGCCTTCACCTAGCCACTCATCTCAGAAGAATAGGTCACACCTTTCAAATGATAATGATGGTTAAAGATTAAAGTACAAATGGTTAGCTTGGTACATTATTTGATCTAGTTCAATAAGACATACTTACATTTACTTTAAGATGGTTTGATATAATACAAGGTTTATGTATTTGAATATGATTTTAAAAAATCTGCTTGATTAAATATGGCAGTTTCACTGTCACTACTTTGGTTTTAAAAAATAGGTCCTGGGTGAATCTTTTTTTAAAGGGTTCCCTCATCTGTTACATTTCCTGTGTTCATAACCCATTCAGTTTTACCTGTGTTCTTAAGTCTTTCTGTTCACCTGGGTTTATTGCTCATTCTGTTCACCTGTGTTCCTAACTCATTCTGTTCACCTGTGTTCCTAACTTATTCTGTTCACCTGGGTTCCTAACTTATTCTGTTCACCTGGGCTCTTAACTCATTCTGTTCACCTGTGTTCCTAACTCATTCTGTTCACCTGGGTTCCTAACTTATTCTGTTCACCTGGGCTCTTAACTCATTCTGTTCACCTGTGTTCCTAACTTATTCTGTTCACCTGGGTTCATAACTCATTCTGTTCACCTGGGTTCTTAAGTCTTTCTGTTCACTTGTGTTCATAACTCATTCTGTTCACCTGGGTTTATAACTCATTCTGTTCACCTGTGTTCCTAACTTATTCTGTTTACCTGTTCATTGCAGTTCCCCACTCCTTTCTGTTTGTGTCTGTATGTGTTTGTATCCACCTGTCTGTGTTGGACTCTGGAGTTTGCCATGATATAACACTTCATGTCACGTTGTGCATTATGAACTCCTAGGTAAGGTTCTGTAACCTGAGCCTGTACTATATCCATCCACTGGTTTCCCACCTTGCCTCACTCGAACAGCTGAACATATTCAACAAGACTTAAGAAACGCATCATAGAAGCAAGTCTTCACATTGCTGCATGTTGTACCATTGATACCATGTGTGTATCATTGAGCAACTAACATAAGCAACCAACAATCTTTTACTTTTCCTACTGACTCCTTGAAGTTGTACCGTGCTTATGTTTATTGTTGAACGCTAAGCGTAGTATTTCATGGTTACTTGTCTTGTTGCTACCTGCACCAAGGAGGTTATGTTTTCGCCCCTCTATGTGTCTATGTTGGAATTATGGCAAAAGGGGGTGTGCTATGGTGCAAAACCTTTTGAGATCAGTCAAAAGGGGGCGTGACATCACAAAAATATGCTTTACTTACCATAGAGTCGTGTAACGCCACAAAATAATGATCCTGAAGGGTTTGTTAAGGGTTCATGATGATTGAACCTCCCCAAGCCCTGTTCTCTTGAACATCTCTAAAGGGGGCCTTGTGGGGACTTGCACCTAGGCCAGGCGCTGAACTCCTAGGGGAGCAGCAACGCTAGGCCAGGCGCTGAACTCCTAGGGGAGCAGCAACGCTAGGCCAGGCGCTGAACTCCTAGGGGAGCAGCAACGCTAGGCCAGGCGCTGAACTCCTAGGGGAGCAGCAACGCTAGGCCAGGCGCTGAACTCCTAGGGGAGCAGCAACGCTAGGCCAGGCGCTGAACTCCTAGGGGAGCAGCAACGCTAGGCCAGGCGCTGAACTCCTAGGGGAGCAGCAACGCTAGGCCAGGCGCTGAATTCCTAGGGGAGCAGCAACGCTAGGCCAGGCGCTGACGCTTGCCCAATATGAAAAGAATGGCAAAATACCTATATTGAATAATTATATTGCTTTTTGTCGATATTGTCTATATTGTGGCATTAAAATAATTCCACTATAGGTAACCCAATTTTGGACATTCAACAACAAATTAATGTTTAATTTTGTAGGAACTGTAAGGGTTGTGTATGCAGCCAATAGGAGACGTATATTCTAGATGCTACTTTAAATCAACTTCCCCACCTTCCCCAACCCCAACTCTAAGCCCAACCCTAACCGTCCTCATCACACCCTAAGCTTTCCCCTTCTCTGACCCTCACCCCCTTCTCCACAGACGCACACCCTTCGCTAACCCTAACCTTTACCCTCCACCCTCCCTAAAACCGGATATTTAAAACCCATTTGTCCAGAAATACATTGCTCACTGCAACTGACAGCAACATGAAGCTAAAGCCAATCCCTGATTGGTTACATGCTGGTTTACATGCTTGTCGTAGGGTGTATTATTTTAGTAATCCCTTCATTTTATACTGTACATGGATTAACATATTGCATTGATGCCACAACAACATTTATGCAATTATGCAACATTTCACCCTATAATTCCTGATATAATACACATCATTCTTTTTTAATCCATGGGTTCCCTATCACGGAATCTGCACAGAATCCGATTCTCTAGTACGATGCTACGATCACGCCGAGCAGCTGAGAGGGCACCTCAGGGGCCTTAACCCGCACCTTGCAGAGGGCATATAGTGGCAGCTCGCCTACTCAACTTCCTCTTTTCAAATATCTACCTTTTTACAACACATAAATAAAGACTAAATATCTGTTTTACTTCCCACATAGAGCTTGGTGAGTAGTACTCTAGGTGCATCCAGACTGTACCCCAGCGGCCTGCGCCACGCCAGTGCTACCAGACCAAGCTGCTCACCAAGCTAGCAGAGCCAGCTCAATGGGCAGGAGCAGACCCTCAGCCAGCTCCTGCTGCACCCCACCCGCTACTCTACCCAAGCCCTCGGGTAGGCCATGGGCCCACGTGCCCAGTCACTGGGCAATGTGGCTTCTCTGTCCCATCTTATGGACAACGACAAGGCCCCGCTCCTTCACAAGCCCATTACCCCAGGCGGGGCCTTTGGCCGGGGGCTCGATCGGGAGATGGTGAGCGGGAGGCGTTAGGGGCGTGGATGCCACGGAACCAACATCATCACCAAGCCAGCAAGGCTTGGTGATGCCTCCCAAGTCTAGGAACAGGAGTACCCTCTGTTCCCCGGTGAGCCCAGAGAGACCTCCTGGTCTGGTTCTAGTGTTGTTCTAGTCTAGGAACAGGAGTACCCTCTGTTCCCCGGTGAGCCCAGAGAGACCTCCTGGTCTGGTTCTAGTGTTGTTCTAGTCTAGGAACAGGAGTACCCTCTGTTCCCCGGTGAGCCCAGAGAGACCTCCTGGTCTGGTTCTAGTGCCTACTCTTGACCTGAAGTGACTCTGGTTCATGTGGTGCTCACCTGGGAGGGGGTGAAGCCAGACATCCTGAAGGCAGAGTGGACCAGGGGGACCTCAGCTTTGAGCAGCATCTCTACGTAGTGAGCGGTGCACCAGTAGACCGGAGGGATCCCGGAGGCCGCCACCTCGGCCGGGAGGTGGACCTGACAAAACAAACAGAATTGTATTGGTATCCTCTTGTTGTTTCTGGTTTGATTGGACCATAGAAAATATGCGAGCAATGCGGCCAGTGTTCTTAAACAAAATGGACTCTAGCAATGTAACAGCATTTCAAGTTGAAACATTAGCAAAATGTGTCGACGAGTTCACATTTCCCCTAAATTAAACCTTTATAAAGATACAAATCAGTAACCAGTTGATGTTAACCTATTATGAAAGTGTGATAAGTGTGTTGTATGTGTCTATTTGTGTGTACCCTATCTGCAGGTGTTATTCTTGCTATCTGTGTGCTCATGCTCATGTTGGCAGTCTCATAATGGAACCATGCTAAGTTGCCTTAAACCGTAGTGAATGTGCTTTCTGTAACATAATAACCGCTTCTGTTTTCCGTGCTTTGGACAAGATTGAGCATATTAGGTAGCCTGCGGCTAGTGTTGCAATGTACACACAATCTGACTGTACACAGCGAGGGCGGAAGAGAACGGGGCTGAGTCGGAATCCTAAAAGGCTTTGATGAGCGGCTGCGTAACAAGATGCAATCGCAGGGATCATGGCAGACCTTCACCTCTCCTGAAGGCCTCCGCTGCACTTTACAATGATACTACATGTCATTTTGGTATTGGATATTGGAGAATTGGTTAAATAAAACAGTGTTACATTAAAGAAATGTTGTGTTTGAGGTATGGTATTTACCTGAAGTATGGTTCTGAACATCGTATCGTATTTTAACATGAGCTAGAAAACCATCTGGCTGTCGTTTTGCTGGCTGTCATGGTGCATATGCTCATAATGCTGAACAAGGTTTTGAGGCTGTTAAATGTTTTCCAGTGACCTCTGTTCACTGAAATATTTAAATCAATTTAAGTTCAATCCATAGAAGGTAACAATTAATAAAGTAATATTACACAGTTACTGCTGCTACCACTTGTGTGCACTTTTCCATTCATGTATGAATAACCAGTAAAGACCCAGTTCAATTGAACTAAGCTAACCAAGTTACATTCACTCAACAAACTCTTCTATGGGAATTGAATGTGGCAAATATCTCAAAATTTCACAGAATGGCTCTTCAGTCATATTCAATGCCTTTCTTTCAGGCAGGACAGTTTGGTAGACAGCGGTTCTGCCCCATTGGTTTTTAAAATGCAACTGCTGTTTCAGCCTCTGCCTGCTAAACAGTTTCACAGAAGCTTTGTTGGATGGGTGAGCCAATCACACCAAGGTCAAACAGGTGAGCTACAATAACCACTAAAATGTCCGGGCCCTGTCACAAGAGGCTGGATTTACATGTTAACCAGATATGTTAAGTCAGAATCAGGGGAAGCCAGATTTTCTGTTTCAGATACCAAGCTTAGACTATTCTCAGTTCAGTTACCATGGTGACTCATTCTGTACGCCTAACCTGGAGCAAACCTGGTCCGGAGCAGGTTAGCTCTGAGATAACTCCGACCAAGCCTGTAGCGGCAAATTGTCTCATTGGATTAGATAATAACAACAAACAACTATAAATTGTCATATCCATAAGTACTGTATTCCAAGGCGTATCATTTTCCTCGTTGCTAGTGTTTTACCGTAACTAACTTTAAATAGCAACCTAACGTGAATTGAAGTCATAGGCGATTTCTATATAGACACTTCATAAAGGTGCGTCCCCCACACAGGAGGCCTTTGAACAGGATCTGGGGGACTCTGCTGAATGATGA
Source organism: Molva molva (assembly GCA_900323295.1). NCBI lineage: Eukaryota > Metazoa > Chordata > Actinopteri > Gadiformes > Lotidae > Molva > Molva molva. Next base: position 10,866 of record OOFG01105378.1, on the reverse strand, counting down.
CATAAGTGCTTCCCCCTTTGGCAGACTTTGTGTCACACCAAGCCGCGGGTCCTAATGGTACCGTACCCAGCGGGGTGTGGGGGTACCGTACCCAGCGAGGTGTGGGGGTACCGTACCCAGCGAGGTGTGGGGGTACCGTACCCAGCGAGGTGTGGGGGTACCGTACCCAGCGAGGTGTGGGGGTACTGTACCCAGCGAGGTGTGGGGGTACCGTACCCAGCGGGGTGTGGGGGTACCGTACCCGAGCAGCGGGGTCTAGTGGTACCGTACCCGAGCAGCGGGGTCTAGTGGTACCGTAGCTGAGCCACAGGGTCTAGTGGTACCGTAGCTGAGCCACAGGGTCTAGTGGTACCGTAGCCAGGCCACAGGGTCTAGTGGTACCGTAGCTGAGCCACAGGGTCTAGTGGTACCGTAGCTGAGCCACAGGGTCTAGTGGTACCGTAGCCAGGCCACAGGGTCTAGTGGTACCGTAGCTGAGCCACAGGGTCTAGTGGTACCGTAGCTGAGCCAGGGGGTCTAGTGGTACCGTAGCTGAGCCACAGGGTCTAGTGGTACCGTAGCTGAGCCAGGGGGTCTAGTGGTACCGTAGCTGAGCCAGGGGGTCTAGTGGTACCGTAGCTGAGCCACAGGGTCTAGTGGTACCGTAGCCGGGCCACAGGGTCTAGCGGTGCCGTAGCCGGGCCACAGGGTCTAGCGGTGCCGTAGCCGGGCCACAGGGTCTAGCGGTGCCGTAGCGGGGCCACAGGGTCTAGCGGTGCCGTAGCCGGGCCACAGGGTCTAGTGGTACCGTAGCTGAGCCACGGGGTCTAGTGGTACCGTAGCTGAGCCAGGGGGTCTAGTGGTACCCTAGCTGAGCCAGGGGGTCTAGTGGTACCCTAGCTGAGCCAGGGGGTCTAGCGGTGCCATAGCCAGGTCACAGGGTCTAGCGGTGCCGTAGCCGGGCCACAGGGTCTAGCGGTGCCGTAGCCGGGCCACAGGGTCTAGCGGTGCCGTAGCCGGGCCACAGGGTCTAGCGGTGCCGTAGCCGGGCCACAGGGTCTAGTGGTACCGTAGCTGAGTAGTAGGCTATGGCAGCGAGTGCTTTTTGGTTGTCGGAATGGGGTCTATTTTTAGGACATTCAGTAAAACAAGTTGAAACCTTCTTTTCTAGTTGATGGACTTGATTAATTATTTTTTCAGCAAATCATTTAAATAAAATAACATTATTCTTGTCCAGTTTTTACTCGATTCATAACGATGTAATTTTCCAAAGCATGACATGATGGTGATGAATGCAGCTCCCTCTACAGTCAGAACAAGTTGAGAAGGGTGTAAATAAGATGAAACAGTTTTGGCGGAACTGTTATAACAAAGGTTATGAAGATCGACATTTTGAAAGCATTTCTATGTGAACGATACAACCACAGTATAGTAACCTGTCTCCAGGAGTCATGAATTCAAATCTGCAACAAAAATAATGATTCCTATTTTTGTCAGAATGCTAAAACGCCCCAAAAATGCCCCTGTAGTTCATGTTAACCACAGACCTCTACAGTGCATCCAGAATCTGAAGAACATCTGGTACTGATCAAATGTCATCCCTTTTACTAGGCCTCACTGGGTTCCAATTGGTGCCAACATCATATTCAAGACACTGGTGGTCCCCCAACAGTGCTGCCTATTAAACCCTTTGTGTCTATAATCACTGGTCAGACTCTAAAGTCCCGCCCACACATTTTGGTATGTTGCCTAGCAACATTTCTGCATGGATTCAGACCTTTTGAAAGAAAAGTCCCTTACCTCCAGCACTCTTTTTGCCATATCTGCATCAAGCTCTCTACCTCCTAAGGAACTGTTTCCTCCTTCAAAAGACGGAAGTGAAACACAATGTAGGGACCCCTGAGGCCAGATGAGGACGGTACTCACAGAGCTGTGCATGCGGGCAGATGAGGATGGTACTCACAGAGCTGTGCATGCGGGCAGATGAGGATGGTAATCACAGAGCTGTGCATGCGGGCAGATGAGGATGGTACTCACAGAGCTGTGCATGCGGGCAGGCCAGATGAAGGCGGAGCAGAGCAGAGAGGAGAACTCCACCAGCCAACACAGCGTCTTGTCCGCATCGCCGGCCATGATGAGGAACAGGGTGGCGGTCAGCCAGTCCTGGCCTTGGTGGATGTTTTGAATGTCAGCTGAAGGTTAAGGTTGAGGATGTATGGCTTTAGGTGAGGAATAGCGTTTGACTAAACTTTAAATGAAAATATAATGAAGTCTAAACAGACACCAAACTATGAAATCAAATCTCAGTCAACACCATGAAACACAGGTGAGTGTTTGTGCTTTTTGTGCCAGACCTTGATGTGTAGCCTGTTTCGGTGTAAGATTAGTCTGCAACGCTATTGTGAAGCAAATGCCTAACTAATTTACACATTAGAGAAAAGAAATGGGGCATTGCTGGCACTGCATTATTGTTTCTTAATGCATTATTTATCATTTTTTGGACTGGTCCACAAACTCACGGCAAGACACGGCAACTATTAATCAGGTTTAATGTTGTAAATGTTGAGCTAATATCCTTGCAAAGGATGAAACTCCTGCGATTGAAATATAAATTATTATTGTTTTTTTGTATATCTCCTAACAGTTTGGTAAAGGCTTACAAATGAGAGTATTATTAAGTGTTAGTGGGCCTTTAAGCAGACAGGTTTGATTGTAAGCGTGAATAAGAACATTGTTGTTAATAATTAATAATGTACTGGTGTATTCAGGGCCTGGAAACTAATGAGTTCTAATTAACCCCACACATTAGCATGAAATTCCTTCCCAACGGCCATCTTACTAAAACATGAACAACAGTGACTTGGAATTCATAATAAACGTCATATATGTCAAAATAATGAAGCTAGATTCATTATTATTCAGGCATTGGAAGGGGACAGAAAAAACGTTTGTTAACAGACCTACCATCCATTAAGAGACTATGAGCGTCCATGTTTTCTTCCTTTGCTGGTCCAATATTACAAATATTACTTGTGGTTATTTATTTGCATTAATTTATGAGTGCTTACTTTCCGCTCTTCTGTGTTTGCAATAGCAGCCCCTTCATTATTACACCAGTTAGACATTTGTTATGCTCAAATGGTGGGGAACATAATGGCACATGGCAGTCATAAATAATGTATGTAGACGTTTCTGCTAAAGTGTATCCATTTTTGTAGTATTAAAAACGACTCTTGGTTTTATACTAAGTAGTAATATTTATAGGTAATTAAAATAGGACTTTCTCAATGGACATCTCTATAAACATAGTTTCCTCTGTCTTATACAGGGTTTAGCTGTTTATATTTTTCAAACCAAAGATACTGCCATATGTAACCCACCATGGTAGTATTACGTGGGTTCTCTCAGTCTATATTTCCTGGCCGTGTTATAATGGAGTATAATGGACACCTAAAAAGAGCTTGAAGAAAGCCCATACTAAGAAGAAGTTCCATTCATCACAGAAGCATCACAAGGCTTTTCATGGAACAAGATACACCAAGGTCAAACACTAAGAAGCGCCAAAGCAAGAAGCAGAGACGTTTATGCTTAACGTAGACAGAAAGCAGACCACTCGGAGGGCCGTATTCTAGACTGACACTATCTCAGAAGAGGTTTCAGTAATCGCTGCTACATGGTGGGTACATAGTAGTGTCAATAGATACGCTGACTTCCTCTAAGGCCTGTGGTCTAAAATAATCCTGCGGACCACATAATCCATATAATATATCCATATGTGTCGGCAGGTGGCTCAGCGAGTCCACGGCCGAGGCAGTAAGGATACTGGGGTGTGTGGGAATGCTAGCTCGTTGCGCAGCCAGGAAGAGGTGAGTGTGTTTTAGCAGCAGCCCTAGCTCCTCCGTACACTCTTCCTTCAGCAGGCCTAGGGAGCGTCCGTACCTGGAAAAAGATTTCACACATTAATACAACCCATTCAGGTTATGTTTATTATTACACAAAACTTATTTGCACATTAGCCCAAATACCTCTAATGCGTTCATAGAATTTTTCGAGACGTGAAGGTTGATATCCTAGTTTTAAATGCTTATATATTGATGTACTCTGCGCTCCATATATTGATGTACAATATACATATATTTACATATCTATATCTATATCTATAGATATAGATATACATACAGGGTGTGATTTGTGAAAAAACAGAGGGGGGGATTTATTCATGAAAATAAATCACGAATTTCAGAACATGAACTTCTTCACTGCATTTGCAGGAATATTTTAATACTTTTATCTTATTTAATTCATCAAGTAGCCTAGAGCAGTATGTGAACTCCAACAGCCTATCTTGAACCTTCCTCATGCGGCCCCAGAGGGGCAACGATCATGCACAACAAAACAAAACAGGCACGAATTAAACCCCCTTCCAATGCCATGGTGCCGCTCGGCCAGGCATGCCAAACATTTATTTATGAACTTCAATATTCAATAGAAAATTATCTCAAAATCAAATAGTACAACAACATAAACATAAACATAAAAATAAATAGGCTACAGTGTAGGCCAATGCTTCATACTAAGAAAACAGTCTGCTTTGATGACAGACTTCCGTCGTCTTTTTCTGCTTTCCTGTGGAAGTCATCTGCGGCATGTGGCCCCTCTTTTACCCACATCTCTGCGAATCTCTGGGCAGTCCATTTACTGAAACGAACAGTACGAACGGTCATTCTGTTTCTGTCGTCTGTGAGAATATGGTTCATGGCGCTGAATCCCATTTCACACTCCCACTGTTGACAGTGGGAGTGTGGAGACACTCTATGCAGATTGTCTCCTGTGACGCCAACACTTGAATTGGTGGAATTCCTTGAGGAGTATGGGACTGGTTGCGGCCTCAACAGCAAGAGTCTTGTGTATGGTGAGAAGTTTGTCGTCTCCATATAGGATGCACTCGTCTTCATCAGATGGCCAGTTTGATGGATTAAGAGCGGCTGCAGCGGTAATAATTCCGTTGTCATTCAGCCTGTGCTCAATGTTGTCGGCCAGGGAAATTAAAAATCTTTCAAAAAAGACCTTTCAAGAAGGAAACTTTCAAATTCCTCATTCAGGCATCTTGCGTTCACACCATCAGCCTGCCTCATAGACCTCAGTGTTTTCAGTGCACCCACCTCAGCATTGGCACTGACAGCTGTGGCATCTCTCTCTGCAGAAACAGGGACAAGGCCTGCAGGGTCTCCAGCGCATCTTTTACCAACGCCATCTCCACCAAAAAAGCCACTGTGTCAGTTTACCATGAATGCCCCGACATTTGGCCCTCTCCATGGAAGATCTGGATTTGTCTTCCATCAACGCTCCAAAGAGTTTGACCAAGGCTGGATAGCTTTGCCAGAGAGCTGTCACAGATGTGCAGGATGAGAACAGCGAGCGCATGTCAAATACTCTTCCTATCCTGCGAGCGTGCATCCCCAAATCAGAAGCCGCAGACTCAAACTCTCTCATATGTTTTGGGCTTTGAGAGAAAAATTAATACAGAGTCAAGGAACATCTGAAAATGGCTCACCTCTGTAATGTGTTTCACAGCATCATGGACCGCAAGTTCTAACTTGTGTTTCATACAGTGAATGACGGTCAGGGCAGGGTTGATCTTCTCACGTAGGAGTGTGGCTGCTGCTCTGTATCGGCCCATCATAGCAGCGACCCCATCAGTGGCAAAGCCAACAAGCCGGGAGCACAACATGTCTTCAGAGATGCCTGCGTATGAAGGCTTTGGAGCAGGATAGTGCAACATGTCTTCAGAGATGCCTGCGTATGAAGGCTTTGGAGCAGGATGTCACAGATGGCCGACCCAGTGCATGACTGCAGTTCAACAAGTTGAAAGAAGAAGTTGCAGACCTCACCTTCATAGGGAATCCTAATATAGATGATTAGGCATGTTTTGTTTGACACCGTTCTCATCAATAAGAATACAGAACTTATCCGATTTTTGATAAAGTCCACTAGCTGAGCCGTCATTTTTTCTCATCCCAGGTTTACACCATGAAGATGTTGCAGTTCCACCAGCTGTGGCTGGATTTTGAATGAGAGGTCGTTTTTGCAGATCATCTAGGCCAGGGGTGGGCAATTATTTTTTCCATGGGGCCACATGAGAAACTGAAAATATTGTGGAGGGCCGGGCCTAAAGGCTGAACTCAATTCTGCATAATATTAATTGTATTTCTTTATAAAAAGCAGTAAATAGCATTGTTTTGACAAGCTGGTAAGAGTATATGTTATAGTTAAGCAATGAAAAAGGGAGGTTGCCTTACAAAAAAATGTAATTTATTAAATCAAATTTCCCAAAACAATGGTAAACAAAATGAACCTTTTTCACCATTTGTGACTCATATTAGTGAACATTTTCAGTCACATTCACTCAAACACATTTTGAGTTTCATTTACTGTTGGAAAGAGGTTCTTAGCATTCTAAAGACATCACAATATTGTCTTTATACTCCAAATATTAAGCAAGATACATCATATTGAACTGTCACTAAACATCACTGAACTGTGATTTTGAGAAAAAGGCTTCCAAAGAAAGTGTCCCAGTTCACTGCTAGCTGGTGCCTTAACATGCCAGCATGTGTAGTCTAACCACCCCATTTGGTGTTTTTAAGTTCTCTTGTTCAGTGAGAGAAATCTCGTCTCTGCTGGGCTTTAACGAGTGCATCGAAGTCAGGTTGAATGTCTGAGGTGGAGATGCTCACAGCTGACAGATGATCATCAGTGAGAGAGGATCTATACCTGGATTTCGTAAACTTCATCATTGAAAATGTTTGTTCACATATGTAGGTAGAGCCAAAGAGAACCAACATCTTCTGAGCATGTCTCCTCATGTTTGGAAAGTTCTCCTCCTTGAGAGAAGAGTAGAAATCCAGCAGAGATCCTGACTTAAAGTGCTCTGCCAGTACTGCATCAGACTGCAGGTCGATGAGTTCCAGCTGAACATCACTGGGTGCATTATCCACACTGCAGGTAAAGGGAGAGGAAATCAGGTGCATTTCATCCTCGATTTTTCTGAGATCTTCAAATCGCCTTGAAAACTCACCATGCAATGCTCCCAACATGGATGAGTACCTGCGGAGGTGATCAGCTGATGGTGTGACTTCTTTCAGGGTTTGCATGTGAGTGAGAGTGTTGCTCTCCAGTTGGCTTGAAAGAGACTGCATCTTTGTCTTGAAAGCCTTCACCAGGCTGTGCATTTCATGAACAAAAAGGCCCTTGCCTTGCAGTTTGGTGTTCAGTTCATTCATCAGTGCAGTCACATCAACAGCAAATGCAAAATCTGCCATCCAGTCCTCATCTGAGAGCTCTGGGAAGTCTTTGCCTTTCTTCTCACAAAACTCTCGAGTCTCTGCTTTCAGGTCCCAAACTCTTTTTAGCACTTTGCCCAGGCTGAGCCATCTGATAGCTGTGTGGTAGCCGATGTCACGATGCTCAGTCTCATGCTCCTCCAAAAGTGCGACAAACTGTCTGTGATTCAATGCTCTTGCCCTGATGAAGTTTACTATTTTAGTAACAACATCAATAACATGGTCAATTTTTAGCACTGACTTGCACAACACATGTTGGTGTATAATACAATGCAAAAATACCAGTTTCTGATCCGCGTCGATTTCAGTCACTTTATCTTGCATACGTTTCAAAAGTCCGAAATTTTTTCCGGTAAGATTTGGACAACCGTCCGTTGTGACACCTGCCAGTCTGTCCCATTTCAGTCCCAGCGTGTCCATGCACTCGTTTACCTCCGTGAACAGATCGCTCCCTGTCGTCGTCCCTTTCATCGACCGCATTGCTGCCAGCTCCTCCGTAATCTTGAAGTCCGGTGTTATCCCGCGGACGAATACGAGTAACTGGGCTGTGTCGCGGACATCACGGCTCTCGTCCAAAGCCAAGGAGAAAAAGTGGAAACTTGCCACTTCACGTTGCAGCTGAAGCTCCAGATCCCCGCAATGTCCTCGATCCTTCTAGTCACGGTTCGCCTGGACAGCGGGACGTGCTCAAATGCGGCTTTTTCTTCAGGGCATGTTAGTGCTGCAGAGTCCACCGAGCACTCTTTGACAAACTCCCCCTCCGAGAACGGCTTACTGTTTTTAGCGATTTTGTGGGATATCACAAAGCTGGTCTTGGTTGCTGCATCCCTGGATGTGTGAAGCTTGGTAAAAAAGCCTTGCTGCTTTTGCATCTTAGCTAGTAAAGCTTCCGATGTCCGCGCCCTTTCAGCGTCAGTCAAGTTTTTATATTTCTCCGCGTGTTTCGTCTCGTAATGCCGACTCACATTGTAGTCCTTAAACACGGCGATCTGCTCCCCGCAAACTAAACACACGGCTTTACCTCCGACTTCAGTAAATAAATACTTAGCAGTCCAATTTTTGTTGAAAACCCTGCATTCAGCATCTACCTTTCTTTTTTTAGCGGACATTTTGAGGGCTAAAGTCGTCTTGTGACAAGGATCCAATCATGTGCACGTCTTGATATACGTATTGCGTCATTATGCACGTGAATAAAAAACAACTTCAAAATAAAAGCAATGCAGCTTTAGTCCATGCATGAGGTAAAGTTAGAAAATATGTTTATTTTGTAATTTCCAATTAGCCTTACACGGGCCGGTCAGAGTCAACCAAAGGGCCGTATGTGGCCCGGAGGCCGTACAATGCCCAGGTCTGGTCTAGGCTGTCCACTTGGAATTCTCGGTTACTTTTAAACTCTTCTCATTGTGTTTTCTCCACAGAGCTGCACTGTTATCTACTGCCTTTTCAATTGCTGTCTCTTGTCTTCTCTGCAAAATTTCAATGCATTTGATGTGGGACTGAGAGTCGATATGAAGCCTCTCATGCGTATATGGGCCTATACCTCTGATGTCAGAGCAAGCTGTACACTGAACTGACCCGTCTATGGTGACAGCAAGCCACTCTCGACCCTCTCTCCATTTAGCAGAGCCTCCCGGCTCAATGCAACCTCCAACCATAGCCTCAGAAGGCGGAACGTTAGCTTGTAAGTCTGGGCTGTTGGGTCCTTGTTCATGTGAGTCCACCTGGGACTGTGAGCTCCCCTGAGGCTGGGAGTTGCCCTCCATCCTACCTGTAGTATCATTCTTGGTTGCAGTTCTAGAATTTTTTTGACGGTCCTGTAAAATATGATGATATGCTGCTCTGAACCCTATTCCTTTTTCCCAGCTAGCTAGCTATAGTGTTCTTGCTGAAATATTCCATAAACATTTGCTTGGTGACATTCTGAAAAGCTGTGCATGGATGAAGGCTAATGGAACCAGGATCAATAGGTCAACTATCCACAATCTATTGTCTCACGACCACGAGCGCTGACAGTGGGTGGTCCATTTCAGATAATATCGCACTATATAGGCTGTTCACGTTACAGCGCTTTAATTAGTTTATAATACTTCTATTTCAGGTATTTTATATGGTCTATTGGTGAGGTACCATTGATCACTTTGAGGGGGCGATACATTTTGTCCCCACCGGGGATCAAAAGAATTCTGGAGGCAGGGAATGAAGCCCAGAAAGGGGAAATCCCCCCCAGGCAACACATTGAATACATATACATATACATATACATATAATATACATATACATATACATATACATATACATATAATATACATATACATATACATATACATATACATATACATATACATATAATATAAATATACATATACATATACATATAATATAAATATAAATATAAATATAAATATAAATATAAATAAATAATAGAACAGCTACAAAGTGCAGGTTCAAGCAGTGATAGACAATATACCTATCAAATAGTTTGAAATAGAATGCCATTAATAAAGATGCAGTAACCATGGAAACCATAACCAAACTGTCCTAATTGCTCTTCTTTTTGAGAATGGCTGTGGTGTAGTATGGCACTCTGTGGGGTTTTATTAACAGTTAATTAAACTACAATGCATACAAATCATAATGTCCAGCAGTCTGATTTGTTAAGTATATGAAAATGAAGAGCTCAATGATATTGACCTTTTCTTGCTTATGATTTATTGGCTGGACTGATAACAGCAGTATTGTGCAGCAACATACCTGACACAGATGTTAATACCCAACTGCTGAACAGCTGACAGTTCAACCCTCTTCACACTGTTGTCCTTAGCTGTAAAAAAAGGAGAATTAATGAGTGGTTACGACTAACCCCATCTTAACTCAAGTCTGTATTTCTGTACCCAAATGTAAGAATAAGGCTCATAATGAAAGCAGAGGGAATGGTCAGCCCATACGACCACTTGCTTCTGTCAAGATGTTATACTTGCAAGGCTTCATTTTAGCAGTTGAGTCACAGTATCTTCTATGCACGTCTCCACAAGTGGTGTCAAGGGAACGTCATGGGAACGTTTTATTTGCCTGATGTAGAGGGCCGCTGTCCCAGGGGACTTTCAGATCATTCTGTTTCAGATACAATGTTGCAGCAAAGGACTTTTGTCCTCTTAGTGTTTGTCATTTCAATAAAAAGGAGCCTCCTGGAATATGAAACTCTGAAACTAAATGTCAGAATGTTATGAATTTTGAGTGTGTGAGGGACAATGAGCAATAGGATGTAATTGCATTATAACCAATATTTTGAACCTTAACAAATCTATTGATGAAGAATCACCACAATCCATCCGGCAGACAAATGCAACGTTGTCTGCAAATATCCAGAGTTAGTATGTTAGCACAGCATGACTATGGCCCATCTGATACATGTGATTATCCAGAGTTAGTATGTTAGTACAGCATGACTATGGCCCATCTGATACATGTGATTATCCAGAGTTAGTATGTTAGTACAGCATGACTATGGCCCATCTGATACATGTGATTATCCAGAGTTAGTATG
>OOFG01105377.1:0-17722 GCA_900323295.1 Molva molva | reverse complement strand
CTGAGGTAGTGCAAAAACATGAAATACAAATACAAAACAGCAACAATGACAATATTAATAAGTTGTCTGAGAAAGTGCAACAAAATTCAATACAAATACAGACCAGCAATAATGCTAACAATATTAATAAGTTGTCTGAGGTAGTGTAAGACCACTAACTAAAATGAACTTGCTGAAAAGTGTACAGAATATTAAAACACAGAAGGTATCAGAATGCAGTGTGCTCCAGTCCACACTCTTCACTTAGGCGTATGAACATTTAGGTGGCCTCACTGCCCTGAATTTGCTTTGCCATTTGAAATTTTTTTTTTGCTACAAACACAAGCATGTCAATGTGCTCCTCTGTAAGTCTGGCCCTTCTTGGTTTGCAAATGAGCCCTGATGTACTAAACACACGCTCTGAGGCACAGCTTGAAGCAGCTATACAAAGGTACTTCTTGGCATAACAGGCAAGGTGAGGTAAGGTGTTCTCATTTGTTTTCCACCATGTTAGAGGGTCCTGTTCAGCACGTAGCTCAGGAATGGTTTCATACAATGTCAACTCATTCCTGATCTTGTGTTCTGGATCCTCATCTGTGGGTGCTGCTGGTATATCATGTTGTTTGTTTCTCTCCCCCTGAATGTTTGACAACAGTGACTTCAGATCTGTTCTTGTTTTTTTTGAAGGGTGGGACACACATGAAGGAGATGTTTGCTGACTTGCTGGAAGTGGGACACTTGTGACATTATCCATGAGATGTTGGTTCACTTTGTTTTTTAATGTTGCAAAACTGTCCTTGAAACGAGGGTCAAGAAAGGTGGCTGTGTTCAACACCAGCTGCAGGTGCCTGTCCTTATATCTGTCCTGAAGATCTTTTGCAGTTATTTGTTTCATCTGTTGTTTTAGGTTGCTGTCATTGTCCTCAACTGTTAAAGTTCAGTGTATCTTCCAGGTTAGGGGTAGGACAGAGGAGAGAGTGGTATGCTTTTCTCCACTAAGGGCATCAGTGAATAAGCTTATTGGGCTCAGTACCTCTTTTACGGTCTCAAGAATTGTAACATCAGTATCTTTTGGCATGAGGTGCCACTTCTTCCTGTCATCTGCTAAAACTGCACAGACTGCTTGTTGCTGTTCCAGAAACCGTTCCACCATTTCAAAAGCGGAGTCCCAGCGTGTTGGCTCATCGTGAATTAATCTGTGTTCTGCCAGCTGTAATTCTGTTTGTTTTTTCTTTAGCTGTCGGATCATCTTTGGTGACCTGCTGAAAGCTGCAACTGTCTTTCTCAATCTCGACAATGCTCCAGAGACACGGTCTATATCCAGACCCTTGTTAATGGCCAAATACAGGTTGTGACCAAAGCAGGGGACCCATGTGAAGTCCTGCTCAAATGGTTCTTATTATTTGAAGCATTATCTGTAGTGATGCCTACCATATTGTTTATGTCCAGCTTCCATGTTTCCTGTATAATCTCCTCCAAAGCCTCCCTCAAGCTGTCCCCTGTATGCTCTGAGTGGAGCCCAACACAGCCCAAACACCAGCTCTGCATGTCCCAGGACTCAGTTATACATTGCAGGGTTACTGCCATGAATGAAGCTGTGGCTCTACTGGTCCAAAGGTCGTGGTGCATGAGAAGTACGGTCTCCCAGTCCCTCCAAGCTGCTCCATTATTGTTTGTTTTATTGTGTTGTATAGCTCTGGGATTAATGAGTACATAAAATGATTCCGTGAAGGAAGGTTATACCTTGGATTCAGTTTGTGAATGAGTTGTTGGAAGCCAGGTTTCTCCACAGTGTAAACGGGGATCTGGTCCATGCAAATGTATTCAGCTACAGCCCTGTTTAGTTTCTGTGCTTCTGGTGACTTGGCGCCATATTTACGTTGCTGATCAAAAAATGCGGGAAGATCAGGCTGCCACTGTTTCGGTCTGGTTGTTGCTGGTCGACCTTTCTCCACTTCAATCTGGGACTTGAACAGAAACATAACACTTTTCAGACACATGTACTTGTGTTATCCTGTTAAATTAACACCATCTCTTAACGTTAGATGGGCAGGACTGATGACGTTTGCTGCTTAGCCCGCCATTAACGTTATCGTTGTAATTAGCAATAGCCGCTAGCCGTTAGCTTAATGATAACTTAACGGACGTAACTGTTTAATGCTTCAATGTTGTTGAAAAGGAAGCTTTACTAACCTCTCGAAATTCCCCATAAAGAGGGTGTCGGTCTTTAAGATGTTTCGCCATGTTTGTCGTGCTGCTCGACTTTGTCGCCACCACTTTGTAGCATTGTTTGCAAATCGGCTTGTCGGTGTCCTTAGCCTTTCCCTGGTCGTTACCCTAGTATGAAAAATATTTCCAAATTGCACTTTTGCTTTTCTCCTTCTCAACTAAAAGATTGTGATCAGGAAAGTGCCGATGCACTTTCCTGATCTTAGTTCTTCAAAGAAGTTCTTCAAAGAATTGGCTTACTTCTGCTGAAGCTAGAAAGCATCTATAATGTATCAGGGAAGTGCATTGATGCCTTGGTTGAAGACCTTCAGTTCATTTCATCTTCAGCATCTGTTGGAGTTGTTAGAAACATACTTGATTCAACATTGAAGTTGAATAAATGGATTGTTGACCAGTCCATCATAACTGACTTGGCAGAACAGTTGTGCAACTTCCATCCCATAAGTAAAGCACTTGGAGCAGGTGGTCCTCTTGGTTTGGCTTTGAAGTGAAGAGGGTATTTTAAGAAGCATTTCCAGTGTGTTGATCTTGTTGAATATATTCTTGAGTCTCAAACAAACAAGACCTTTCAATATGTGCCTATTCTCAAGTCTTGCAGAATAAAGAAATTGCTGAGGGAATCTTAGCCAGATATTCAAACAGTACTGGATATAGTAAGTCAATTTTTTATGGAAAATCGTTCAAGCAAAATTACTTATATGCTGGAGAAGAAACAAGACTCTCTAATCCTTGATTGACGACTTTGAGTAGTGTAACCCTCTAGGAACTTTAAAAAAAACAACACACAAAATAACAGCCGTTTATTGGATTTGGCCAATGTGCCGTCCAAGTTGCAATCTGCATTAACATCAATACACCTAGTTTTACTTTGCAAAGCTGTTGATGTCAAACAGTTTGAATACAAAGCAGTTTTGGAACCCCTCTTGAAAGATCTTGCCACTCTAGAACAGGAAGGGATTTTCATTTCCAGTGTTTGAAAAAATATTAAAGGGACTATACACTGTGTTGCAGCTGACAATCTTGGTGCACATTCGATTTGAGTTGAAAGTTTCACGGGGCTGTATATCTGTAGATTTTGTCTTGGACATTCTTCAGAGTACCAGACCCATGAAGTGCGGACTGGAGTGTTTCCACCTCGGACAACGGAGGGCCGTATTTTGCATGTGCAAACTGTGAGAGAAAGTTTGCACGCAGAAGAAACTAAATCATCAACCTATCACACAACATAGAGGACATCAAAACCAGATGGCCTGCTCCATTTGAGGCATCTCACGTGAGTTACAAGGGCATGCTAATTATAAATATTCCTAATTAATTGGGAAGGACTGCACTGGTGATTTTTGCATATTTAGCAAAAACTAAATATGCTTAAATACAAAATATGTTATTGTCAACCATTTTCTAAATCATAATTTTAAGATCAAATTCCAGAATGATTTAGTTTTTGTTGCCTTACATGGTTATACAGTTTCTAACAGCAATCAATTTAAATACACCTTGAAAGTGCATGGATCTACCAACATTGAAGATTGTAGTATGCTATCCAAAACATTGCTGTACAACACAAGCTGTACAGTCAAGCTGATTCAACCCAGAAGTTAAACTATCAGCAAACAAATAAAACATAAAAATAAAAACAAAATAAAACTAGACATGTGCATTGTGCATTGTGCATGTGCATTTTCTGAAGAAAATGTGGGTGGTTGCATGAGCCAACTCGTCATACAGCAAAAAGATTCAGCATGTAAAATAAGGCCCAGATACCAAGTTTCAGATTTTTTTATAAAACGGGGCGTGGCCGTTTAGGTTTGACAACGAGTTATGGCGCCCACTGTTGTCAGAGCGGTACAAAACTTTTTGGAGACCTCCTTACTTCTGGTCTTCATATGTGTATTTAATTTGACAACTCTCAGGTGTTCACGTTTGGAGTGGTTGATTTGAGCGTTTTTGCCTCATTCACTTTCAATATTAAATAATACTATTATAAATATTGATTAAAAAAAAGTATGCAAAGTTTGGTCTCAAAAGTAGACATGCACTGCACTGATATATGTGAAATATAAAAAAATAATAAGACACATGATAACAATAGTGTGGCTTGCTTTACCACAATAATAAGTGTATGTCACTAACTAAAACATCAAAATATGAATGTCGTTGTTATTGTTATTGGGTAAATTAGATGCAAATACAAAATTACAAATATACAAAATGTATATATATATTTCCAGCACTTTGTCTTTTAATTTAGCTGTGATTTAGCACTAGAGATATAACAATTAACACTCAATTCACACTTTATGACAGGATTATAGTTGATGTGATTGTGTCAGTTGAAAACTATATTTTTTGCAATGAATACATGTTCTCCATATATCAAATAAATATATAAAAATATATAAAACATAATTGGCAATGCCAATTTTACCCATTGGATGGCAGCAAACTCACAAATGTGGTTTTGAGTGTACTTACGGTTTGAAAAGCACAAGGGCACCAGGGAAGTAACACAAGAGTGGCAGGACTCATTCACATGGGCTCTCCATATTTTGAAGCAAGTCTAGGGATTTTTAACAAGCATCACTCTGGCCAATCCAACTTGCTTCAACAGCCTTCAGGCAGCTGTCACCTGTCATTTCTGCTGACAAATCTGTTATCTTCCCTTGGTAACAGCATGCAATTTGTATTAATAGTGGCCATAATAACATACTGGCAGCAATACAAGCCACATCGTTTTTTCGTCACGTGGGCCATATGTATTCTATTTTCAGGACCACAAGGCACAACTACAATATAAAATGCAAGGCTCCAGGCCATGCCGACTTTCAGGCCCAGAATATATTTCCTTTTCTTTTTTTTGAATGCCATGGTTCACATGTATGCATTTAACATGCCTCCAACCAACAGTATAGTCCAGTCTTCTCCCTGGGTCTAGTCAGTCTTAACCCTTAATAGATGACATGTACATATTTAAAATGTATGTCTTTCTTACATGAAAAATGTACTTTATGTGGAAACATTTTCAGGCAGTGGTGCCCCTTTAAATATAAAAATGACAAGAAAGACAAGAAGAGAGAGGCTAGGTGTGGGAGCAAGAAAAGTATTGTTAAGATGAAGAAAAGAGGGAAAATTACATTTTTAACCCTAACCCTTATTCTGTCCAGGTTGCCTCCTGCTGCCCTTTGATATGGTTCATGTTGTGGATCAAAGGGCGTTAGATCAATACCAATGGTTCTTACTGGCTGATTGGCTGAGGGATATCTGACTGTCTGAAAGAGAGTCTTGCTCTGTCGTTTCCTTGCCTAGCCATCCAACTGCATGCTTTGCTGGGCTTCCCTGCTTACCAGTCCTCTCTTCACACACCAATGAGGTGTCAACTCAGATGTCCCCATGGCTGTGTGTGGGGGGGGGGATGTGTGAATTTTGTTTGCTAATATTTGCAACAACTTGTAAGACACAGTACATTTATGAATATGTATAATTAGTATAGTATTACCTATGCTCCCAGTAGCCCAAATTATGTTTCCATGCTCTTAGTGATACTGGAACCTAAATGGTTCTTACTGATACTGGAACCTAAATGGTGCTTTAGGTAAGATTTAAGAGCTATTATTTGAGTGTAATTTGTTAGTAATTGCATAGCCATCGGTCAGCTATTAGTTAGTGAAATGCGATGAGATTATCTGTTACAAGTTGACTGCGCCTGCGTCTGTATGACAGCTGCCGCTTAATTTCTGAACAATCAGGGAATCTCTTCCGATTGGTTCGGGGAATTATTCTCGCCTGTCAATCACAGGTGCGTGATGGAGAAGCGTAGAAAGGGAGGGAAGAGAGAGGGAAGGGACTTTTTTTAGTCTTACCTATAGCAGCTTTAAAAATGTCTCAATACTGATCCAATACACATTTTTTGGGGGGTCTCAAACTATTACAAAACTATTTCTGCCCTCAATCAACTACCAAGCTCATTTATGGGATTACAACGATATGTTTTTGATATCTGATCCAATTGTTTAAGCCAATGTTGGATGGGGTACTAATTATGAATATTGGAGCGGTGTGTCCCTATGTTATGTAATAGATTTGGTTGGCAATATTGGAGTTATCAAACCTCTACAGCATTGTACTTTATTGCTTGTTACCTTGATTCCTATTGTACTGTTTCTGTTGTTCAAAAGGCTAGCTTTTTGTTCACAGACAGTAGCAAAAGACAGCTAATAATCTGAACAAATTTCCTAATGTTGAAAAATGTTAGAATTAAATTAAAGGACCATACAGGTCTACAGGGGCACTTTCAGCAGTGGCAAGCGGTCCAAATAAGCTGCAACTGCGTACGCATGGCCAGGGGGTTTGAAAAAAGATTTGTTTTTTTAACATAATGTGTTATTACATTACAGCATTTGTCTTTTTTCCCTCAAATTATTTCATTTTCAAATGACAAATACTAAAATTGTGCAGTTGGATTTCAATCTATGTGAGTATATGCTGAAATGCTGCTTTAAGCATATCTCGCACATGCGGTCTATGTAATCGCTCGTAGTACTGAGTGTGTGTTGGGAGAAAAGCTGATTTCACCTCAGCTTTTAATCATGTGACAGCGCAACAAAGGTGACAGCTATGTTACACATTTCCTTGGACACCACCGTTTCACTCACCAGTAGCCAACCACCATCACACATGCTCCATAATTTAACATCACATTATTATATTGGAGCGGTTATTCTTTACAAAATACTAAGTAGAATTAGGAAAGAAGGAAAAAAAAGAGTACTGTTCTCTATGGTTGGGTGAGTGTATGGCATATTTTTATTGTTATAAGCGTTTCTTAGCTTTAAACCGTTTAGTATTAAACGGTTGATCACTAGTGTGTGTTGCAGGGGTGGGTGCAGCAGCATGTCTAATGTTCAAGGTTACTGCTCGCCACTGGATTTTAGAATTTGGAAACATCAGGGTTTGAGCCCAGTACATCTGGGGCTAGCTTCAGACTTTGCATGGGTCTGGGGGAGATAGTTTTTAACACCGTGTGAACAATGAACCACTTGACTGCTCCAAATGCAATCAACCATTAAACTGCAAAAATATGTAAAAATGTCAAAAATCAGCTCCAGAACAAATCAAAACAATGGGCAAGGCTCGGGGCTGCCCGAATGTTTTGTGTGTCCTGTGGCAGTGGCTTATGACACCACTGACGGTCTGGACGATTAAACCATCCTAACCGTCTCTCCTGGCTTCACTAAAACATCTGTTACCAATATAATTTGTCAAAATGACTTTGTTGTCAGCTTACCATTTCTGCCAAATTTAGCAATAGCAAACAGGCCAACAGCATGTCAGGGCTCAGACCATCAGGGATGCACTGCATATAGTCATCATCATCATCCTCATCCTCATCATCTTCAGGTGCAAGAGCGATCATTGAGGGGAAGTCAGAGGTCATCAGAAATTGTCACTTGGAAGATTTTGTAATTGCGGCTGCAACAGAGAGAGGATGACCTGACAATGCAGTAAAAAAACACGTACTTTGGAGCAGTCAGCTTATTCCTCAAGTGGTTTATTGTTCACACGGTGCTAGGACATGGCTGGCCGATTTACGACTGGTGCATGCCTCCCTTTGACCTACCCTCCTGGCTCAATATCTTGATAGATACATATATATATATTTCTACCACCACGCAGTAGACATTGTTTGGAAACATAATTTCATATTTTTCAAGTGTTTCAGATTACATTCATGAAACAAATGATTCAGTGACATTTCTCTTTCAGTGATAACTTCTCTGTCACATTTTTGTTCTGACAGTTCAATTTACGGCTCTTTCTAGTCAAGATCATCCCTTATGATTGTAAATGGAAAACGTTCCAAATTTCTGCTCCAGGAAAAGCCATCCATATACTTCTCCTAAAAACCCATTATTGGGTGAATATATCATATCTTGAGTCAATAGTGGAATTTGCAACACAAAATTATTTTATTGAGCTTTGTCTGATTGTTATATAACTATATGAAATGACTAGTTCATATACAATATATACTCTTCCAGAAGCTGAGTGGGTTGGCAGCTTCACAAAGCAAAACATTTTGTTGGTGCTATTTTTTTGCAACTGTTTAATGCAATCCTCCTGAAAAGCTTGTACTGGCCTAACAAATCAAGTGATCCACCTAGTTATGTTCAGATATGCATTGCAATAACAGCAACATCAGCATGGCATTTACACCCTATGTTCAGTTCTACTGTTCTGGCAGAAAGAGCAATGTATGTGGACGTTTTGTTTACTTCAGTGAGAGCTAGGCATCTGGGCTGGCTGGGCATCAAAGTCTATGGCCAAAGTCACTGAAACTAGCTGCAGCGTAGGCTGCTGACCTACTGCCGTGGGCATTTAACTGAAAAGTTGCCCTCAAACATGAACCCAGCTAGTGATGACCTTGGTGTTGCAGGGAGCACAGCAGCAGCTCTATTTTAGATAATAGATCACAGGCAAAGACAAACCCTGTACGCAGCAGATTTGAATTACTTGGACTGCTTCCAAGTCACCACGGGGTCAATTAGAAAAAGCCAAGGATTCATTTGTGTGCCAAGAAGCTTACCCCGGGATCTCTTCACCCAGGCTAAAAGTGAGTGCCGACTACCACGGCACAGATAATCACCTGCAAGCATCAACCTCTTCATTTATGCCAATCAAATATATTTTTTTGTGGGGGGTGGTTGATTAACAAAATGCAGATTGCCAAGGTATTACATGGGTGAACTGAAAAATCTACAACATTAGAAGTTAGTTGTTTATGGACCTTTTGTATATGGGCGTGATATAATATGTGATATAAAATACAATTAATAACATAAACATACACATTATTAACATTCTTCTTCTTATTATTATTATTAATAAGAAAAATATAGAATGGACTTGTGGCCAACAACAGTGTCAGAAAAGACAGTGTTGTCAACAGGGTGAACAGGGTCCAATTAAATTTCCTCAGCATTATCACAACAGGGCACTGCAGCAGTCCCCCCTCTTGCCAGGGAGACATGGTCTCTTGTCTCCCTGACAAGACAAAACTCCCTGACTCTTCCTAATTGCAATCCAACAGTGCAAATAATACTTTTCATTTTTTGCGCTGCTAGAAATGGTGACTCGGTCAAATATTTGTGTGGCAAAAAGCTTTTAGTTTACATTTCCTTCGGAAGAGACGGAAATCGTTAAAATATGTTTGACTTGGGTGCGTGCATTTGTGTGTGTGTGTATGTTTGTCTGTAGGTTTGTGAATGCTTGTGTGTTTACATTCATGACGTTTCCCTCGCAGCGAATTAAGGATGGTACACTTCCATGGCATTGTTGTTGTGCTGTAACACACCTTGCTAGGCTGGAGCAGATCTGATGATTCAGATCATGTGATGGATTCCTACTGCAGTGTCTGACAGGCTTGGCGGAGCACATTGTAATTGGAATCAGTCATTGTTCAGCAGCACCAGGCACCAGGTGAGGAGAGGGCACACTATGGATGGGCTTAAGATGAGATGACTGTCCGACAGCTGAGGCCCCCTGTCTGAGACACTTCCACCTTTCAGAGTGACATGTTGCATTGCTTGTCAGAGAAGCCCAAGGATTGGGAACAACAACAACAACAACAACAACTAGTGTTTAAATGTGCTCTGCCACAGTGAAACCTTCACATCAAACCTAATACATAGTATGTATAGTAGTATGTTTACCCCAATCTTGCATGATTAAGCTGTGCTGCAATTGAATCAACAGGCCGTCTTGTTAGAATGGTTAGCAGCTGCGAGGAAGAAGTTGAAAGATGTTCACAAGATCAGAATAAAGACATAAAGGCCTCAGTTTTCTTCTTCTGATCCATTTCCTCAAAAAATGGCTCTTCAATGAAATGGCCATGTTAAAGGAAAAGAGGAGCATACCCTCTCTTTTCCCACTATCCCTGTCTTGTCTCTTGTCCCTTTCATTTGTTTCCTGACTGATACTGTTTTGGAGGTGACAGCAGCTGAGGCAGTGTTTGTCCCCAAAAATGTTTGACAGGTACAATGTTTGTAATAGTGTTTGACACTCACATGGTGAATTCATTCTTCAAGACCCAAAAACAATAACTAGAACCCTAACAGAGAACGTTTTGCTTAATGCTGGTTATTTTGCATATATCACATATTATAGTACGTATTATTCCTGTCTGACTGACCTTTGGTTGTTTACTTTCAAGAAGGACTTCTTGACCCCCCTTTAGTGTTTATCTTATCAGTAAATCAGATTTGTACGAGTTTACTCCCAAGCCTATACTACCATGAGTGTACCATTTCTGCAGGACCTCTGCATATTCCCATTGGCTGGCGACATATTCTTCCCACTTGGCTATGCTCATTGGACTGACCTTTCAGTCTCCGCTGATCAGTGGAGTCTGTTTGGGTGTGTCTGCTGCAGTCAGAATGACAGGTGGAACATTTCTACTGTAGAATTACAAAGAAGCAGCCCCCGCATTGTTGTTATTCACCCATCCAGCCTTCCTCGACGGTTTTAACATCAAGGCTTCCTTGTGTTGTTGCTGTCACTGCATTTACAGAGATGTCCTTAAAAGTTTTTGCCTGGGGATCTTTTTGTACCTCTTATTTATTTTTTCTCAGTCTTTTCCCATAGCAGCTAAAATGTAAGTGTTTCAGATGATGGGTGATTACATTGCTTTGAGACTTTAGGGCACCGACCCTGTCACTTTTACCTACTCTTTATCCCCCCCTGAATGAACTCGTACAATAAGATAAGCCTTGCAGCTTTTAGTAATTACGAAAGGCTTGAGGTTATTAGAGGGATTTGCATAGTGAGACTGAAAACTGCAGTTGCTTTCATTCAGTCACACGGAAAACAAACAGTTTGGGAGTTGCAAAGGAACACCGTGATTTGCACATCAATGCTGTCAGGTTGCTGCCGCTCGGACCTTGCTCGCTGTTGAAATCTCCATATCTGCTTTCATCTCTGTGACGCGGCTGTCATCACCTTGCTTTCACCTATTGAATCCCGTACATCACCCTTAAGTCACAGGACTTATTTATATATATTTATTTTTGGCAGGGACTCTTGGAAATATAACAATCCATTCTGGAAATAAAGTAATTGACTATAGGATTTCAAATGTGTTTAATATCCACATAACTTCAGCTCAATACATGAATACAATTAATCTCCATTAAAATCACTTTACATTAATTTATATTCAAGTTATTAAGTATTTACCTACATCTGACTGGAGGCAATTGTACAAGTGCTCAAGGCACTAGATTGGTGAATCAATTGGCATTAACCACCTTGAAAAGCTGTCAATTTTTGAGGGGATGTTGATTTTCATAATATGGGCTCATGGGAGCATCTAAAGGGTTGAACATAAGAATTACCAACCAGATTTTTTTGTCAATCATCCTAAATGTAATCTGCACATGGTCCCAAAAGGTAAATGATTCGGGCTGCATATACCACAGCTTGAACAGCTGTTCATCAGATACACCATACAGTTGCTGTGAAGAAGCACAGTGCAGCATATGTGCAGAAAATGTTTTCATTTTCTTGGTTTTATGTTTGAAGCTCAGTTTACAACAGTGTATTAGCATACAGTCTAGGAAATTACTCATTGTAATTCTACTAATACTAATACAACAATGGAATAATATATTTCATAATGAAAAGGTTGACTTTCAAGGTATGCCAAGGTCAAGGTATGTCAAACCAATGAAAACCTTGAAAACCAGTTCCAAGTTTTGGATAATGAGTATTATACTATTTACATTGTCATGTGTGGAGAGGATTAAATGATCACTGCATCAAAGTGTTCCTAGCTGCTGGACTGCTCAGCTGTCTTTGTTTCCTGGGCATAATGGTCATAGCACTAGCTCCTTCTCACTCCTTGGAGATAATGCATATGCCGTAGGCATTTTTTGTCAAACACTGTGTTTGGCGATTGCTCTAGTTTGCATCACTCCATCCTTAATCAGTTCTTGTTCCAGAAAAAATTGGAATTAAGTGAAAACAGAGATGGAAACGCTATTTTCTTTGCTTGATATTGCCTCATATCATAGGCCATCAAAGTGGACAAAGTCATATATTTTCACTAACCAATAATGGAAAAATAAAAAACAGTTATAGGCCTACAGCTCTTCATAATATTTTGAAGTTCCGAAGATACTCATAATGAAAATAAATAATATTCATAATGAGAAGGACGTCTGCATGTAAACAAAAGAGAGATAGTAAATTACATATTGTAATTTTTTACCTGCCTGTCATTAACGTGCAATGGTTCAGCAGAGTTATTATGGTGTTATCAAAGTGTGGACAGCACCTTGCATACAAGCCGGTGAGTCATCTCTCTTCGCCCTAGCTCATTGTGCTGCTTCATCAAAGGTGCTTGCCAAGGTTGGCCAATAAAGCCCACTTCTCTGTAGGGAAGAAGTCCCAGTAGTGTTTGACCCTAAAGGGGCGTAGACATGTTCAGAGTCGTAATGGTTTACGACCAGACGTGGCATTTATTCTTCCTGCTGATAGTGAGGAAGTTAATTGTCGGACTAAATATACTTCCTGTTCCGCAAGAGCTGGGACCCCCTGGTGTGAGGAAAGATTTTGAATCGTGTCAGGTTCTGCTGGTATTATTGAAAAAATAACCAAGAAAAGGGAGTATGAGCTCAATATTTTACAAATAATATAAATATCTTCCAATAGACATAAAAAAAACCACTTTATTTTGAATAGAAAATATGTATATGTATATATGTTTGCATTTTGTTAATAGATAGGTATATACATCTTGAATTAACTTTGGGTCAGAGGGGCATTATAGTTTTGAATGCATAAAATGTTGCCACAAACCCAGTCCTTGAATCGAAATGATTCTCTTCAAAACTCATTCATACCAAATATGATTTTGTTTGTGTCAATATATCAATATATCAGTGAATCCACTATGGAAACTCTTTAGTCCTTTTCAACTCCACAGCATTCAGTTAATCTGTTCGAGCAAGTAAAGATTTCCACTGTCCCTCCTTATGGTATTTAAATTAGCTGTAGGTACGATTTACGTTATAAAGAAAGAGAGCAGAAGAGAGCAAGATTTTGAAACTAAACAATACAAAAAACGTCCTTTCTCTTCAGCTAGATTCCTCCCTAAGTCTCTCCTCCATAAGAAGTGTTGCATTTCTCGCACCTGTTATTGACAGGCAAGATGGATTCCATGACCAATAAGAGGGCCCTGATTGGTCATAAATTTGCCGGGAATGGTCTAAAATCTAAATTTGCTCCTACAGAAGCAGGGGCAGTTGGGTCAAAACAGAATTTAAATCAGGATGACAACATTCCCTTTCTATTTCTCTTTGACCTATGTCTGGATTCTCAATTCCAACTCTGTCATTGCAGGCCCCTCCCCTTCTTCTCTCCACCAATCAGGACCTCATGCATTAAAAGCAAGCACAACTGGTGCCAAAGGGCAGTGTATATATACATCTCTCATTCATGCTTGTCTGTTGTTTTCTTTGCAACTTGTTGCAGATGTTAGCAAGCTTCAAATGCTCATCATTATTTAATTTACTCATCGCCACAAGCAAGTCAAATTTGATCACTTTTTTCTAGGTGCCTTACACGTTGGACAACACTGAACTGGCTTATACTTCCTCTGTTCCGAGGAGTAGGAGCACCCATGTCACTGTAAGCTAAACCCGTCAACCTGCACCCGAACTAACATCGCAGCTTGGAGCCCAACCCATAGTCAGGGCTCCAGCAATCACGACTCAAAGGTTTTGAAATCAACATTCCATTTATCTTCCCAACTCATCACAGCCTCATCTCATCTGCCCACTGTCCCAGCCACCCCCGTCCCCAAATGTGGCAGTTGTGTGAACACATTGAAAAAACGACCTGGGAGGAATGGTGGATTTGCGGCCTTTCTATCCCGCTTCATGCCAGTGGCCAGCATCAAGTAATTCCTCTGAACTTTTTCCCTTCACTGCAACAGTCATGCCACAAAGACTGTGTAAAAACTGTGCAATTTTGCATCTTATCAGGATCATATGGGACTCAAGTAGCTTACTATTCGTTTTTTTGTATTGTCTTCCGTAAGGTTAACTTACGGTATAGAAGTACTCATTAACCTTTAACTTGGCGTAAGAAGCGATTGCTGGATTCTACATACTAACATCGTATGAACAATAAGTTAGTCCATGAGAGACATTTGACTTGGGCGAAGGCTAAGAAAACAGGTCTGAGGCTGATTGACTCCATTTTACGCAACTACGCAATCATTTCACTTAGTTTACCAGACAAGCCAAGCCTGAATTTTATCGGTCCCCAACGATAATAATCCAAGGAAATGTTGGAAAGCTATCAAATCTATTTAAGCCACTGATATTCGCAATTAACTGCCTTCCCTGTTCAACCAGTCCCTGCTTTTTAAAAACCTCGCCTTCTTAGAATATGATTGTCAATTGTATTTTTGATGGTCAGCCCTTTTATTTTGGTTTGCTTCTCTGTTGAAGTGTACAGTGATCTTCTTTTGCTGAACACAAAATAACCTGCAGGTTCAGATAATCTGAACCGATACTTTCTAAAACTTTCAGCAGACTTTATTGCTAAACCCTTAGCAAGCATTTTTAACCTCACTCCCACTCAAAATGTCATCCCAAAAAAGTGGAAATCCCCCAAACCATTTACACACCCTTTACAGCATTGCTTGCTTTTCACAGAGGCATTGGCATAGGATAAACACAGGTGCAAATCAGCAGTAATTATTGGTCTGCTCTTTGTGTGTACTAGGGCAGGGGTAGTAGACTAAACTAGTGAAGATAAGTCTAGTACCTGCGCCCAGGTACATTAAAGTAGCAGACCCATATTTATTGTTATGAGTGACACCTGTGAAAACAATGTCGAAATACAATGTAATAAAAATTAAATGTTCAATGTCTCCTCCCTGGTTGTTCCGACACATTCAGAGACCCTTTTATCAATGTTGTTAATAGGCAGCCACTTTGTTTGTATATTTCAGTTATATATTAAAATACCATTTAATAATACTTAGTTCCCGTTCAAAAATATGTCCCATAGATCTCAACAGCTAACCCTCAACACCGCACTTCCCTGCCCGTTCAAAACGTGCCTGGGATCGCTTGGCTTCGTATTGCAGCTTTCTGGAGAAGCGGTAATCCAAAAATCTTTCGACAATGCGCTCCCTTTGGTCCGTAGCGAGCAACGGAGAGCGAGCTTTAGCCAGCATGCAGTTTGGCGGTGTAAGGGTTAATAGGGTCTGTTGTGTCTCAATACACAACAGTTTGTACTGCTGGCACTAGTAACACACTACTAATCCAAGCATGCCATTCGGAGAGAGGCCTGCATCCAACTAAATGCACACTCGACACTGTACTTCCTTGGGACCTCAGCAATACACCTGTGAGAAGTCGATCGGATGAACAGTTGTCGAGAAAAAATCTTCATAGAATAAAAACTATATGTCTAAAAACGGATATGCATAAATTAACAATTTCAATGATTTTTAATGTAAAAGATATTTCAGTGCGTCACTTTTTACTATAAATTCCTATGTACATGTTTTGTTAATGTTGTTTGGAAAATTTTGAAAACCTCTGTGTATGTGTATGTCTGTCTGTGTGCATCTGCATGTGTGTGTCAGTATGCGTGTGTGTGTGCATTCACAAATATCTCTGTGTGCATATTAGTGTGTTTGCAGGTTATACCAACATCATTGTCTTTGACACGTAACATGCCCATTCTCCCCCTCCTTCCAGTCTCACAAGGGTCTGCTGCTGCACTGTGTGTAGTGGCCTGGTGGGGCTGGGCTGTTCCATTAGTAGTGTAGGTAGTAGAGTGGTTTGATTTGAATGGGCACTTTAACTGTCACTTAAGCTCTAACTCAACTGCAGTAAAATGGTTGAAATTAAATGATTGATGTTTAAAAAGTGATGAGCATGATGAATAATAATGATGTTCAAGTTCAACACCAATACAAATAGGAACATCATATTTCATAACGTTAATGTTCGTTAGTACCAAAGCATTAAGTATGAAAACCATACTTAACGTTAAAATCTCTGCTTCAGGGGATTTGAGGGAATTTTGCTTTCCCACCTTGCTACCAGGGATGCACATATACAAACATGTGTACATATCTTGATAATGTCTGTAGCACACATGTTGTCAGCTATGCCCCTCTGCCTAATGTCTGTTGTGTGTAGACTTTATCCAAAAAACGACATTATGTGGTATTAATGTGATACATCTAGTATTTATGAGATCTTTTATTGTAGTTATGAGATCTTTTCACACTTTTGTGTGATACATATCTTGTTACAAAAAAAACTGCAACATGCTTCCATAAGTTACTGAAGTTAACTTTTGGGATTTTCCTATCATTTTGATTTGATGAAACAAAAATAACACCAAAAATGGTTGACAAGACAGAATGCTAGTTTAGGAGCTTATTGCTATTACATTTAAAGAATCTCCTGGTGTTGTAGCAATCATTCCGACATTCACTGAAATTTCAGCATTCGAGATGTTCCATTTTGGTATGCCATTAAATGGAACACTTCACTGGCATTTAGATTATGTGAATTGCTTTAATGCAATTTGCAGAGCAGAGCAAAATGGAGCAGATAAGATGCCTTGAAAAAAAAGTAAATATTTGTCCAGTTATTGGAAACATAGAGGCTATGATTGCTATTTATCTCTTCTGACAATGTCAAATGTTTCATTCAGGGCAGGAAGTGTTTATTTGTGGAAGGCATTTAATACACTACACAAACTACACACTCCTCCAATGGGTGGCAACAGAGAACAGAGGCTGGTATGGTTAGAGTTGGGCATAAATGGAACAGGCAGTATATATAATTCATGACTTCTGTCCACATGTCATTCATTTTAACATTAACATGCATCCTCGTTTTCAACTTGATCCTTAAATGTTTCATGGTCGATAGTAGCATTTCCCCTTCATGACATCTTATGCAAAACAAATGTTGTTGGGTTTTCTGCAGGCTAAGAAAGCAATTAGCATAGCAGGGCAGGAGTTCAACTTTGTTTCTCCGCAGACTTTTGTCAAGTACTGCATGGATAAAAT
The DNA here is from genome assembly GCA_900323295.1 of Molva molva. Lineage (NCBI taxonomy): Eukaryota > Metazoa > Chordata > Actinopteri > Gadiformes > Lotidae > Molva > Molva molva. The sequence goes on along the minus strand of OOFG01105377.1, from coordinate 408 downwards.
ATTCTTTAGCAGCTCTGCCAATTAGAAGTTGACTGACACAATATTGACTATTGTATATTGCTTCTTTAAGCTCCCGAATGCTTTTATGCTCCCTTAAAATTAGCTTTTTCCTTCAGAACAAGGCTGGTGAACCCCATTAAATTATACAAAATGTTTATACTACAATGGATTCTGCAAAGGCTTCCTTCAAGCATCCCCCACCCTAAAAATAGTGTTAGACCCACAACAAAAACAAACACACACACACACACACAAAAACAATCCTTGTCCACACCGCATTCCGGTGCAGATGCGTATCAGAATAACAATGTGATGTTTGATCTCAACATTGGCCCCCTTCCAGAAGGTGTTGTCAATCAGACGCCTGTCCGTCCGTCTGACAGTGTTGAAGGCACTCTACATTATTGA
>OOFG01105370.1:0-13036 GCA_900323295.1 Molva molva | reverse complement strand
ATATACATTTTTGATAATGTAGCCCCTCTAAAATAAGTAGGCTACCCCTTTCATCAGCACAAAACATTTTTGGAAGGAAAGAAAAATGAAATGTATATAAATAATCTATGTAGGCATGTTATTTGGTGTAAACAGAGAGAGAGAGAGAGAGAGAGAGAGAGAGAGAGAGAGAGAGAGAGAGAGACGCAGGCAAGATTATGGTTGTGTCTTTGACATACATTTTTCGAATACATCATTTGCCGCTATGGACATCACTCGCTAATTTCTGCAGTACCGACAGCAGAACGTCATCACAGGAACTCTACTGTGATTGGAGCATGCAGCTCGGGGAACTTGTCGTTTTTTAACGTTCAATTATTTTTCCGGTTCGCACATAACTATTTGTAGGGGGACATCCGGGTGAAATACTATATTGGTGATAATTTTAAGTTGCAAATCGAATTAATTAGGCTATATCTTGTAACAAAAAAACATCTAACAATGACTTTTAACAAGACTACTTCTCAAGCCAAAAAGACATAGGCCTACGCTAGTCAAATATATCATAATTGTGGACATGAATCTAACCAATGAGATTCATACTTTCCAAAATACTTGTTGTACCATTTAGCCCTACTTTATTTATTTGTGACGAAAGTGATGCTGAGAAACGTGGTCATGGGGCGCGCTCGTGTGGCTTGAGTGTGGATGTACAGTTTGAGAAAAGGTATTGGAATTGTTTATGAAGGCAACTGCAATCGTTTAATAAGAGGCTAAATATCATTATGTGTAGTTACTGACAGAAAGTAAACGAACTTAACCATCGCACCTCTATGCAGTAGCCACTATTGACCCCAACTGTCACTAGTGGGCGGTCCAAGTTTCACGGCAGGCTGTTTCTCAACCTTGGTTTTGACATATTGGGTTGGATTTCAACGACCCGAATCACCATGGCGGCACAGACCCGAGCACTCGTTACAGGGAAATGGCTTGCAGACGCTGTCAAAAACCACCTCGTCGGTCCCAAACTTCGGGTACTTGACAGCTCTTGGTATCTGGCCAAGCTGAAGCGGAACCCCAGGGCTGAATTTGAACAATCGCATATACCTGGCTCTTCGTTCTTTGATGTTGACGAATGCTCCGATAAGTCTTCTGCATTCGATCATATGGTTCCGAGTCCTCGCGAATTTGCAGAGTATGTTGGTAATCTGGGCATCCTGAACGACACGCACGTAGTCGTGTACGACACGAGCAATTTCGGCTTGTTCAGCGCGCCACGCGTGTGGTGGATGTTTCGCTTGTTTGGGCACAACGCTGTATCGGTGCTGGACGGCGGTATGAAGCGCTGGCTAGCTGAAGGACACCCTTTAACATCGGACCACTCTAAACCACAGCGCGTACAGTTCAAGGCGAGTGTAAATCAGTCCTTGGTCAAAACGTATGAAGACGTGTTGGAAAACATCAAAACGAAACAGGTCCAAGTGGTCGATGCCCGGTCGGCGGGCCGGTTCAGGGGCACCGAACCCGAGCCGAGAGATGGTGAGTCTCAACAGCGATCTACTTAAACCTGCACTATGTAACTCGTCTATTGCAGCTCTTAACTCCATTACTCCAAAATATCTCAACTAGAAAGTTTCCCAAGAAGAAACTTTTTTCTCATCGCTGTGGGAATATCTGTAGCTAGTTATAGCATTATCCTTTAGCCACAAGAGGTGGATAATGGTAAAACTTAGTGCATATTTATCGTGTGATTGGCCTACCAATCTGTATTCATATGCCATCATTCTTTATATATTTTAGACACTTTGCTTACACTCTCATCTTCCACCGCAGATACACTGCCTGGCCATTTCCCTGGTGCCACCAACATGCCTTTCACGTCCTTCATGGACGCCTCTGGAAAGGAGCTGCAAAACGAGGACCTGTCCAGGCTGTTCCAGGAGGCGGGTGTGGACCTAACACGTCCCCTCTGGGTCTCGTGTGGCTCTGGGGTCACAGCCTGTCATGTGGTCCTCGCGGCCCACCTGCTGGGACACACGGGGGCTTCTGTCTACGATGGGTCCTGGTCCGAATGGTTCAAAAGAGCTTCTCCGGAGATGATCATCTCAGAGGGCAAATAAAGAAAGTGTGTATGACAGTGGTGGACCTCTGTCCCATAAAGTACTCCAGCCGTGGATAAACATCTCAGGCTGGAGAACCAAATGGGACAAAGTGTAGCCACCATAGATTACAATGTTGCCTTAAAATGTGAAATGAATGGCTGAATAGTTGAGAGGAGGATTGGGAAACCCATTATAGTCTGATAGGCTTGAATTGTACAGATGGAAAAATAGGCCTATATTTAATTTAGAAATATAGAAAATAACATTGAAAAGATTTGGGCTATAATATAACGTTTTGTACCTCCGCTGATACCAATGTATCAACAATAACACCAATTTAAATAAAATGGCTATGGCATTCAAATTGTGATTGCCTTGCCTTCAAGTATTCAAACTAATGTTGATAATGTGAGTTCATTTCTGAAATACTGTCATAATAATACATCTTTATCTAGCTTGGTGTATCTCCTCTTTCTTTTGGCAAGAAAATAAATTCTCTACATGTCGCTGCTTAGCGAGATTTGGACATTGGATGGAATACTTTTAGCTATTCCCAAATAAATGTCCCAAATAGTTGTCCAAATGTCCAAAGGGACACGCACTGGTGAGTACTGCGTCTGTGCTGGCTCGCGCGTGCGTGTGTGTGTGTGTGTGTGTGTGTGGAAAGGGGGCGTCGGCTGGACGTTACGTAACCCTCCAGTGCTTTTACTTAACACTTCCTTGATCATTCTGTCATTGTAGATAATTAAACACATTTTCCACTTCAATATATGTCAAATGTATTTTTTGTGCCATTTCCGAATGTACTACGGAAATAACTTCAGTAACATGATGCCTTGTCTAATATGAAGGCGCCTACGGGAAAACGATAACCTGGTAGAAAGAACAAACAACCAATCAATTCCGGGGACTCGCAGTTGAAAATTTAGGTTGCTGACGCAGAGCAAATCAAAACCGGTTTATACCGGTTCCAAAACTAGATTTTGGGGGGTCAAACAAATTGCCTGTTTACCAAAAGCGCAGACCACTTCCCATTAATAACCCCAGCATGGCCTTACTCCGACTTTATGTATCATATATATATATGACGTATCTCACAAAGATAATCTTGTTTTAAATCGAAAAACAAAAGGGTCGTGGAAGGTCTCATTTACGTGTGGCAGAAGCAGTCCATACAATGGTTCGGATCGTAGTCGTCTATATATACAATTTAAGTAGACAACGCCAATTACTATGCATTGTGATAAACGATGAACGACGACGTATTAAGCGATACGAGTAATTGCAATAATAATTGTTAAATCTGGAGTCATCTTCATTAAAAAAAACATACACCTACAGAAGATAAATAATTATAAAAGGTATTCGTAGTTATAAGTAAGTGATGTATTATTATAATCGACATTATGACGGGTAGAAATGTCACAACCAAAATGGTAATTTACGTCCGTTGAAACGAAGAGAGAGAGCTGCCCCGCAGACCGCCTGAAGGTCCTGACGAAATAAACAAATTGGGGTCCTTTCTCAATGCTAGCTATCGAAGCGGCATCTACGAGTTGCATTGTCCTGTACAGCTGTTATGGTTACATTGAAATACATGAAGGTTTATGGGAGATAAACGTAACTGAAGTGATGTTGGTATTGTAGTGTTTCAGGTCTAGACCAGACGACGCCCCGCCGGATCCACACGTTTCTTTGAACTCCCAAAAGGTTTTGTTTTTCCAGCGGTTGTACGCGATCTGCATAGCTAACATTGCTGAGAAAACAAGCTAGGTAGCCCACAGTGTACCCCACAAAACCATCACATACAGGGGGATTCACTAATCCGTGTTCGGTAAAATAAGAAAACGAGGTACGTTAATTTGAATGGCCATCATTCGGCATTGAGTGGCGCCCTTATTTAGTAATTTAATAAACGCATCCAATGCAACGCTATTGGGCCAGTGAAGCCGTCCCATACGTTGGTAAATGTTTTAAAGTCGGTTTTAAAATGCCTGACTTTGGGTTTACTTTGAAGTATTAGACAAGTATGTTTTTGTTTATGTTTTGTTGAGCTGCAATTTTGACACATCCCATGATCCCAAGCGAAAACGTGTAAGTTGCTTTGGTTTGTTTCTCCGCAGGGAGGCGTTAATGAGCTGCAATGTCTGGCATTGCTCTTAGCAGATTGTCTCAGGAGCGCAAAGCCTGGAGAAAAGACCACCCGTTTGTAAGTAGTACTCAATCCAGATCACTTTATATGGAGTTCACAGGGACCATCATCAATACATCAATCTCTGACCTGCGACCGCAATCAGGGACCAAAGGGGCTTTTACCTCGGTCAAAGCAAAGTTTTCATTAGCCTAGGTTAACTTTACTGAATATTTACGTTGATTTATTGGCAACAAAAAATCCAATGCTGCATTCTGATGTACCAGTCCTGTTATGGTCCCAGTTTAGAGAAGTCTGTTTATTCATCATGTCTGATCTACCACACAGGGATTTGTTGCTGTACCTACTAAAAACCCAGATGGGACCATGAATCTGATGAACTGGGAGTGCGCCATCCCAGGGAAGAAAGGAGTAAGTGGACCACATGCTGAGTTAGGCTTTCTGGTTCAATTAATTAGTAATTTAAGCAATATTACACGAGAGGGAGTGCTGTTTCACTGAATATCAGCACGGCTGTGATTCAGTCTGAGGTAAGGCCGCAGACCGTGCTGAAGGTAATCCCAGCCATGTGATTATCAGTATAACAGCACGACCCCAGTGTGATATTGTTTTTTTTCATAACAGTTCTACAAGCGCCATTTATTAGTTGACAGGAGGCCTGATAGGCGACAACAGTTTATGATTTCTTTGTTTATTTAATAATAATAATTAGTTGGCACCGTCCACGCAAATGGTTCCACGACTGGACTGTTGCCAAGCAACACAAACATTTGCACACTAGCTTGCTACTTTGTGTGAGTCCACACGTTACCGCAGGCCAGCCATTTTTTATCATGTACATTTACCTGCACGTTTCCATTTAATGTGCAGCCTGTGAAATAAGAGTCTGTTGATAGTCACTTGGGTGGCATGTGTGATTCTGATGAGTTACCAGCTGACAATCATCAATGTCATTAACGGGTTCCTAGTAACGCCTGTAATGCGGAGGGATATGTATAGTTAAAAGTCCCAGTGCTGTTTGACCCTACATCAGCCCTCATGGCTCTCATCCGATCAAATGACTTGGTCGGAACTAACTGTTGTGTAATGTCCCACAAATGCTGTTAAGACAACACAATAACTCAAATTCAACCCATCTGAGAAAATAGCGTGATAAAAAAATAATGAAAAACATGCCCTTGATTAGGGCTGGGCGATACGGAAAAATGTATTCACGATAATTATGTGGAATTTCACACGATATCGATAAATATCACGATAGACTTATGACTCCAAAATACCATTCTGCATAGCTGTCACGCAGGGTGATTACATGAAGCAGATGGAAATGTAAAGTATGTTATCGGACTAAAACTAGTTTTCTTTCTCACTGACGTTTCAAACCTCATATTCCATCATTCTAAGGGCATATCTTCTCATCGTTATTCATTTATACTATAAAACCGGGTATCACAATAAGTCGCTATCTTCATTTCATGGCGATATATTGAATTATTGCCCAGCCCTACCCTGATGGATTAAAGCACCTCAGTGAATCCTGGTTCCCAGCGAGGTTTGTACCATGAAGCTGGAGAGAATGAAGCAACAATATGGGACTGGAGGACCAGGGGCCGCGTGGTCCACCATCAGAGCCTGGCACCCAGCGAAGGACACATCCATTATCAGAGTCAAATAACCCTGCACAGCACCCAAAGCATGTTCAAGATACTGAATTAGGATATAGTTAGTGATTATTTGTATACATTGGTTGTGTTTGGCCCATTTGGTTTGTTCCACTAAAGGCCGTAAAAGTCAGTTTCCACATATTGAGCACTTGACTAAAAGTCAGGTCACATCCTCTTTGTTCTTCAGACCTTGTGGGAAGGGGGCTTGTACAAGCTGAGAATGCTGTTCAAAGATGACTACCCTTCCTCCCCTCCCAAGTGTGAGTATCCAACAACTCGGTAGGATGTCTTCATTTGTGTTGACTAGGCAGAAGTAATCACTATTTTCAGGATAAAAATAAATTCCTGTTACTGGCCATGAATAGTTGAACTAATTGTGTTGTGCTTTGTCCTATCAAATACTAAACCTGTTTTCTGTCGGATTCCTATCAGGCAAGTTTGAGCCTCCTATATTCCACCCCAACGTGTACCCATCAGGCACAGTGTGTCTGTCCATCCTGGAGGAAGACAAAGACTGGAGGCCAGCCATTACCATCAAGCAGGTCTGAACTCACGTACTCACAAATATACCAACCATAGTGGTGCTACTGCCCTATGGGCTCAGGTACACTAATCAAGAGCCCAGGGCGCTGGGCCTGACTGTGACGCTGGATTCCCAGTTCCACGTGGATTCCGAAGAGCTGATGTACACAAGGGGGCAGTATAGCGTTTCTGGCGCCAAATTGAAATGAACGAACAGAGTCTGCTCCATTGAAAATGATGGGGAAATAAAACTCTCATGTGAAAAAGTGTTCCAATGTACTGCTTAAAAGTGGTCGATGTATGGCAACCCCTCTTTCATAGGAGCTTAAGTAGAAGATCCTCCCCAGGATCTTTTACCTGCTGGTGCAGGTGCTCCCACCCAATCACACACACAGTCACGCTCTGCCTCCTCATCATAACACGCTGGCAATGAGGTAATACACTCCAGTTTAGGTTTTTTATTATATTTTCCTTTTCTGGTAATCGGCCATCCAGAATGGGGCGTTAGTTTTTTCTTGGTATTCCCTTGAGTAGCGTGAGTGCTGTGGTGCAACTTGGTTGGATTGCACAATGTACAAACCACCTTGTGTCTTCTGATCATGTGAAGTCCCCCATATGTTCAAAGCCGTGTGTCTTTCTTGGAACTTAAGTGAGCCCTGTTTCCAATGAAAGTACTCAGACCGCTAATAAGCCGCGCTAGAACTAGCAGCACGTAGCCACCCATTGGACCTCTCATATTAACCCAGAACCAGACCCAACATCAAACCACCGGGTGTTGTCTCTACTGCGGCGCTCCGTGGGGGCCTGGTGCGCCTGAAGCTCTGCCGTGAGAGAGTCACACTCAGGCCGAGAGTGGGTTGGAAAGCCATAGACTTCCTCCCCACTGCACCTTTTCAGGTTATTGTAGTTGAACTCTTTGAGGCGTTATTCCAATAACACATGGGTTCTAACCAATCAAACCGTTTCAGAAATGAAATGGAAAAAATGAGGACGTCCTCTACAGTCTGTGTGGCGACGGCCCTGTTAACGCTCTGTGGTGGAGCTGGGAGCAGCATGGAGGCACAGCGCCACGGGTGGGGTTTGGGGAGCAGCGTGGAGGTGTAGGAGCAGGGTGGAGGGGGAGGAGCAGCGGGGAGGTGGAGGAGCAGCGGGGAGGTGGAGGAGCAGGGTGGAGGTGGAGGAGCAGGGTGGAGGTGGGGTTAGGGCTTCAGCAGGTGTGCTCTAACAGGGCTGTGTGGTTCCAGATCCTGCTGGGCATCCAGGAGCTTCTGAACGAGCCCAACATTCAGGACCCAGCCCAGGCAGAGGCCTACACCATCTACTGGTCAGTATCCTGAAGCACAACACCACACTATGGAACATGCTCTCTTCCTCTGGTCCACTCACTCTCTGGGTCAACCTCCTTTTGGTTGACCTTTCTTTTGACCCAGTGATGTTCTGGTCAGGGCATGTTGAGTCAGGGCTGCGTGTGAAGATGATTCTGTCCTAGTTGTAAGAAGTAAGCCGAATGGATCCATGTTTTTTAACGGAAGCCCCTCCTTCAGCCATGGGTATTCAATGTTCTAGCTGGTCAGTGAGTCAGAAAACTGGGACTTCGCTCCGCATTAAAAGTCTTAATTTGTCTCGTTCTAAGTCGACTTATTAAGCACATGACCACATTCTCTCAGCCGCTGTCATGTGGGAATGCTAGAAGACTCCATGTGTGGTTAAATCCACGGGCCTCAGATGTACCTTCAGTACTGAAGTGATGAAAGGATTTAAGTGCCGTCATGAACATCTCATAAAAAGTCCCTCATTTAGCGCCACCACTTCCGCCTGACAAATAGTTAGTTTCTCAGAAACAACACGAGTCCTTTTGATGCATGTGCTCCTCAGTTCTTACCTCTGTTGTGTTTGCAGCCAGAACAGGATGGACTACGAGAAGAGGGTGCGGGCACAGGCCAAGAAGTTCGCCCCCACATAGACCCTCCCAGCCGGTCCCCCAGCCGAGGGGGGCAGCACTCCAAGGACCACTCCAAAAAGAATCTCACCTTTAATCCATTTTACTATTCTACAGGACTCACGTTAAACTTCTTCTTTTTCTCCCCAAACATGTTTTCTTGGTCCATGGACGACGAATGTTCCAATGTCTTGGTCGTCCTTTTTTGATTTAGTTTCTCTCACTGGACTTAGACATGAATGCATCCTCAACAGCTAGGCTCCAGGCCTCTGCCTCTAACATGGCCCCTGCACTCCTTTGAGTTTCCCTTGATTGTCCTGTGAGAGTCACCGTAGGCCTGCGTTTACCCCGTATGTGTACTCAGGCGTCAGAACGCGGCCCTGCTGCCTAGTGTGTAGTGTATTACAGAGCCCAGGGGCCCGTGCGCTAGTCTCATTCATGCAGTGTCTTGTCAGAGCCACACCCATCAGAGTCCTGTCTTCAGAACTCCTTCCCTTGCTAGTATCCGCCATTGTGTCTCGATTTGTCCCCAAAAAATAAAACGTCACTAGCCTTTTTAGTTCCCTTTGAGTCTGTGTGCTCCTTACTGGATTGATGCGGTCCGGTCCAAAGGGGTTCCCTCTCTTTCGTTGAGGCTTCGTTCTTGTTTTTTGATGTTGGTTATTTTCTTTTTTATTAAGCCCAAGGATGGAGGAATTAGCTCCAGCAAACGTGCAGTTTGACCATGCTGTAGAGCTCCACAAAACGCCTCTGCGTAGGGATCTGTAACTAACGAGTTGAACTGGCACTGTGCCTCATTTTAGTGTATAGTTCTTCCTCCCGTTGCGTCTTCATTTGGCCACGCCCTCTGAAAGAATCACGTTCAGGTTCCCCCCGCAAACATTTAACGGAAAAAAGCGTTTCACTTGACTCTAATAAAGATTTGATTATAATAAGGTCAACACTACGATTTATAAACTCAGAATAAACTGCACTTTGGGCTCAACAAAAGGTTATTTTGGGATCACCTGTGGTTTAACGATCACCAGGGATTATTAACCCTTCGGCCGGCCAGGTGAAATGCAGCACATCACCATTGTACTTGATATCGATGCCACGCTGAATCTCATTATTTGTTACATTTGGCAACAGTGTACATAGCATATGTCTCTTTTCCGTTATTCAATGTCCAATCCATTTAGCCCCCCCCTCTTCTTTAAAGTGAAAGCTCTTAAGTGTTCTGGTTCCATCGGACGATGCCGCTGGGCTGAAGGATCGCCGCCCGGGGAGGAGGTGGAGGGCGCCTCAGAACCACAGATGGTCTTTTAAAACAGGTTTTCTTTGCTTTGCCTCTGAAGAAATGAGTGCATGTACATAATATAAATACGGAAAACTGTGGAGGTTATGTTTTATATCGTTTTAGCCAGTTGACATTTGTGTGTGGTATTAAAAGCAAATGAACACAGTTAATGTAATATTAAGAAATTGAATAAAAGACTTAAAATCAGCCCTTCATCTTTTTTAATTTGGGTAACTTGGTTTTAAATGTTCCAAAAAGTTGCGGTTTCTGAGGGTGGCTTAATCTCTAACCCTAACCCTTAATCCTGTGTGACTCATTCCTCTGAACTAAAAGAAATGGTAACCGTTGAAAGGTGTGTGTAACACACCTTTTTTTTCACACCTTTTTTGAACGCTTGTGGTTGGTAACACAGTATCACCTCAATAGCCCACCAAGAGAAGGAACCAGCAGAGACGCAGGTGAGATCGTCATTTGGGAAACGTTTCTGTCCAAATCGATCGGCTAAATAAATAAAGATGCACATTAAGGACGTGGTCCAGCTTGGTGTGAAAGGTCGGGGGAGCAACGATGCGGCAATTAATCGATTACTCTGACAACAATCAATCAAATCTAATTTTAAAAAAGACTAACCTTTATGTAATTTAGTACAAGTAACAAAAATTTGCTGTTTAATGTTGGGGTTGATTCAAGTCTTTGGTTCATGGATCAATATAAAGTCTGGTTCATGGATCAATATAAAGTCTTTGGTTCATGGATCAATATAAAGTCTGGTTCATGGATCAATATAAAGTCTTTGGTTCATGGATCAATATAAAGTCTTTGGTTCATGGATCAATATAAAAGATATAAAAGGAGTTCATGGATCAATATAAAAGATATAAAAGGAGTTAATGTTTTCTTGGCTGCTTGCTGGATAAAGCAAGCACATTTAAGACATCACTTTGGACTTTTGACATCACTTTTGGAATGGTATTTGCTATTATTTATGAAATATATAATATTTCATAAATAATAGCAAATACCATTCCAAAAGTGACTTAAACATTTATCCCAAAACAAATTGTCTGCTGCAGCCCTACGTTTATTTATGTGATTCTTCCTTTGTAAAGCACTCCTAATGGCCTTGCATTTGATTGGTGCTAAATAAAACTGCCTACCCTGTGCCCTAATGACCTCATGTCTTCATCCCTCCCGTATATCTCCTGTGATTGGCTCACCTTGCCTGGCTCCTAATATATGTTGCTGTGTAAGCTAGGACTGTTTTTCAACCTGTGCTACTGCAGGTGGGACGCTGGTTTTTATCTGATGAAAAAGACACTTTTACAAAAATAGAAAACATTATATAGATAATTGAAAATAAATATATTATAAATACTGTTCAGTATATATTATGGCTTGTTATTTCAAAAATAGTTTTGCTTCATGCATTCCATCATTGGTGTCACATTCTAATGGTTTCCATGATTTTAGTTTTCTAAATCAGCACACTGGCAGCAGAAGCATTGTGAGGTTCTCTGTCCACTGTCTCCACTGGCCGAGAGGGAAGCAGTAACTGCAGTAGTGGTTATATAAATAGTTATATATATAATAGTGTATAAAGGGGCGTTGGGACTCTGTCTCAGCCACTGATGTGTAATCCTCTTTGTTTTACCATTTGCATATGAGGCGGTCGAAGGTTGGGAGCCACTGAGAGAGGACCTAGGAGCCTTGACCACAACTAGGAGCCTTGACCACAACTAGGAGCCTTGACCACAACTAGACCCTCCAGTAACTGGGAGGCGGTCCAGCGGCTGCATACCAACTGAACTTCTGTCATTCCCACTACAATTACTTTCCGCCTGCTCCCCTTACAGACTCCTTCCAGCGTTGTCTTCTTTGCTTTGACACTTTGTTTATTTCTGCACCTTTTTCACGTTGTTGTTGACTGTTGTCTTATGTGCACCATGACCTCAACAAATTCCTATCTGTCTCCTCAGACATATGGCCAATAAAGGATTCCTGATTCTGCTTCGGTCCTTCTGATTGGCTGTTGTTGCGGGTGAGGGCTGTGGAGAGCCAGCGGTCTCCCTGTGTTGGTTCCCCCCTATGAGGAGCTGGTGGTACCCCCTATGAGCTGGTGGTACCCCCTATGAGCTGGTGGTTCCCTCTATGAGGAGCTGGTGGTACCCCCTATGAGCTGGTGGTTCCCTCTATGAGGAGCTGGTGGTACCCCCTATGAGGAGCTGGTGGTACCCCCTATGAGCTGGTGGTACCCCCTATGAGGAGCTGGTGGTACCCCCTATGAGCTGGTGGTTCCCTCTTTGAGGAGCGGGTGGTACCCCCTATGAGCTGGTGGTACCCCCTATGAGCTGGTGGTACCCCCTATGAGCTGGTGGTTCCCTCTATGAGGAGCTGGTGGTACCCCCTATGAGCTGGTGGTACCCCCTATGAGGAGCTGGTGGTACCCCCTATGAGCTGGTGGTACCCTCTATGAGGAGCTGGTGGTACCCCCTATGAGCTTGTGGTACCCCCTATGAGCTGGTGGTACCCTCTATGAGGAGCTGGTGGTACCCCCTATGAGGAGCTGGTGGTACCCCCTATGAGCTGGTGGTTCCCCCTATGAGGAGCTGGTGGTACCCCCTATGAGGAGCTGGTGGTACCCCCTATGAGGAGCTGGTGGTACCCCCTATGAGCTGGTGGTTCCCTCTATGAGGAGCTGGTGGTACCCCCTATGAGGAGCTGGTGGTTCCCTCTATGAGGAGCTGGTGGTACCCCCTATGAGGAGCTGGTGGTACCCCCTATGAGGAGCTGGTGGTACCCCCTATGAGGAGCTGGTGGTACCCCCTATGAGCTGGTGGTACCCCCTATGAGGAGCTGGTGGTACCCCCTATGAGGAGCTGGTGGTACCCCCTATGAGGAGCTGGTGGTTCCCCCTATGAGGAGCCTGGCGGCGGACACGGCGGCGGGATGGTTTGTATGATAGCAAACAAAAAGGAAAACTGACATAAAAAGCTCTTAGGAGTTTTGGTGTTCGCAGAAAGGGAAGTGAGATGTCACACTGATGCAAACTGGCCTATTTCGTGAAATATTTCGCCAAATATTCCGTGTTGAAAGAAGGAAGTGATGAACAAGCATTTATCAGTTAGATAGTTACAGTAATTGCTAACAAAGAAAGCTGTTGCTCAGGGTGAAAGGAAAGGCTCGATGGCAGAAACCAAAATTTAAACATTCACAAATGTGTACTCTTTTTGGCCTCCAAAATGGCCTCTTTTGATGAAAGTAGAACTCAGGTTTTTGGCTGCAAATGTTTTTATGAAGATGTGTACGTTACGTTTACACAATGTATAGATTGTGTGTTTTACAACTTCTACATTTAATTATTCCCCACCCCTGACCCTCGTATATCGACTACCAGGCATC
>OOFG01105358.1:0-10876 GCA_900323295.1 Molva molva | reverse complement strand
GGCTTACAGCACACACACACACACACACACACTCACACGCACACACACACACACACACACACACACACACACACACACACACACACACACACACACACTGAAGAAAGAACACAGCTTCGGGGGGCTTCGCCGGAGCCTTTTATCCTTATCATAACTACTCCAACAATTACTCAGATGATTACTCAGATCAATGGTTTACCTGGCTGTTTCAGCTGCTGCACGCAGTACCGGAGTACACTGGTGAACCAAAAAAACCCTTGAGGCACAATACATTAAATGGGGTGCCTGACACCAGGATAGCATTTTGTAGTACCATGCAATAACATAGAGGGGGAAAAAGCAGGACTGGGCAAAAACTATTGTCAGTCACTGCTGTCACACATGAAGCAGTAATGGAAAAGTCTATCAACAGTGTCCCCACTACCGTCCCAGTCTGCTTGATCTGCACATGCACTGGCCCCCCCGCTGCTAAATCCGTGCTCTTCTCACAACATTATCTGTGGGACACACCATAGCTTGGAGGAGCACTTTTAGTGACTGATATCCAGCAAGAGGTGTAACAAGGGGGTGGTGGCTGACTTCACACTTTCCATTTAGAACTGACACACAATACATGACTATTACCCTGAATTACCATGACATTTAGATCAACTTGGTTTTTAAGACTGAAAGTGGTGTGCTCATTAAGCATACAGTTGTCAGTGCTTTATACTCAGAACCTCTCCTTTACAAGGGACAGGAGGAAGAGCAGGAGGAGAAATCAACCTTGTGTCAACTCAAGACTCCAGCCCATATTTTTTGGCTTCTGTTTGTTTGTTTCTTGCTTGTAAATATTCCTGGTTCATCAGCGTGTATAATTCCGTTGATATTGAAGTTGAGTTTCAGAAGTCAAGAGAAATCCCAGCTAGGACAACAGGGTGTCTTTGTACTCTGCACCCTGCATATAATTCTCATGGAGCGCAGCCCCAGAAACAGAGTGGCAAATTGTATCTTAGAATTTGGCCATAGTGTAACCGACGGAAATGTGACGAGACGAGGTCTGTTCCTCTGGAACTTCGGCAGTCAAGTTGTTAACGTGGGTTTACCTTCCCAGGCATGTTGGTCTGGGGGAACAGCGTGGAAGAGGCCCATGTATGGGGCCATAATTAATGGCTCAACATGCTGCCATTCTCTCTGAGGGGTCTGCTCAGGTCCTGATCCCTGGCCTCAACCTGAAACAATCACTCCTAGTTAACAACAACACTTCAGCTTTGAGGACATGATCCCGTAAAGCACACACTTCAATCAAAAGCGCGCACTCCTGCAGGAGGAGCACCTGGAGGGAGGTGGTGGAGAGGAGGAGGAGGAGGAGGAGGAAGAGAGCATGGGATGGGATGTGTGTGTGGTTGATACGAGGTCTTGTGAATAGGAGGATGGAATCAAAAGGTTAATGGATAAACAGATGAAGTCATAACACAGTGGCCGGCTAGTGGCCTCTTGGATAAACGATGCAGGTATGAATAGCTCTTACTGTTCATCTCTGTGTCATCACTGATACTCTTAGGTGGACCATGGCCAGCATAACACACTGCTGTTCTGTACATTCGATCCGGATTTCGAACTTTCTTCAATCCTTCAGGGGAGCAAAGAGAGAAGTATAGAACAGGGAGCAAAAGAAGCATTCTCCTGTCCCTATGAATTCTTTGCTGCCCTCCACCATGCAAACACATCTGCACACAGTGGGGACAGCACATTTAGATTACAGTTGCATTCAACACACAACACACAGAAACACGATAATCTAGCAATATTTAACAGCAAACACAACAATATTAATGATAATAATAATAATAATAATTATTATTATAATTTTATCATCACTTTAAGTCATCAAGTCATCGAGTGATTAAGTCATCACTTGTTTCAAGGCATGCATTTATCACACCAGTTCGGAAGGGGGTCCCTATCGACAGGCAATAGGGCCCGCAATCAGACTCAAATGCTGCTGTGGCTCCATTTGATTAGGGTCAATAACATTCCACATCACATCAGTAGTAAACTGGATGAATCGATGGGATCAATGGGAGTAGGCCATGCAAGGCAGCCCGTAAGGGTCTGTTAGAGACAAGGCATTAGGAAGGATACGTCTCAGCGACCACAGGCTGGACCTGCGGCCCATCTATCCATACCTCACTAATTGAATTAGCGGCAGACAAAAGAAGAATCTGCAGCCGGATTCACATAAAACTGGAGGAGTGAGACATCTGAGTGAGAGCATGGCGAGGTTACATTTTTACTTCTTGACTAAAGAGTGGAGGGTTTTTATTGTTTTTTTATTATTATTATAACATTGCTGCACAAGCACTTTTGCGAGTTAATGGCTGACTGTATGCTTACTTGATGTTTTGTTGCTGCTTCACCTTAAACTTTGAATGAAATGATACAATCTTAAAAAACTTCTTATGCTCCACTAACTTGTAAATAAAAGAAAAAGGCTTTGTGAGGTAATGGCATTAGCTGAATTGATAGAGCAAGAAAAACAAAAGTATTTTTTTGGGGTTTATGTTGTCAGCAGAACTCTGATTGTTTGTGGCCTGGTTATAATATAATGTGTAGCAAACCTTCTACACTCACATGTATGAGAGCTGCACTTTGTTTTGCTTTCTATTTTTGCTTCTTTCGAGGTAAAGCTGTTTTGTAAAGGCTCACAGAACCAATAATCGAGTTAAGGAGAGTATATTCGAAACCAAAATCCTGTTTATAATGGCTCCCGAAATAACACAAGCACTAGCAGGCCTTGTGTACAAATGATCCGAGTCCCCACACTGAGCTAAATATTCCCCAATTTAGGTCTCGTCCTAAAAAAGTTGAAGCTCCCGATGCTTCATAAAACCCCTTGCCTGTATAGTGGCTTTATCCAAAGCAGTCTCTGTGCAAGACAGATCAAACCTGCCATCCCAATGCCCTGCAGGACTTGTTCTTATACTAGCAGCACCACACCGGCTTTTATGAGTGTGGAAAAAAAAATAAGTCCTCTGGAGGCCTGACAATCATTTAGGCGGGAGAAAAGTACCCCAGGATGTAAACATTATACCACTAAGCGAGACTGGGTCATGCCCCCTGGGCTTAACACAAGAAGTGACCCAGGTTTGTTATGGGCCATCATAAGACCTGCCAAACAACTGAGAGTGATTGCTGTACACAGTACAGCCCGTGCGGCTCCCATCGCTCAAGGACAAAAAGGTTAAGTAGAGGCTGTTCGGATCTATATGTGGCGTCCCGGGCCCACAGGGAAATTGCCTTAACTATTATCAGTGGAATTAAGTTTTACTTACAAATGTACTATTTTATCTGTAACCAATACTAATGCAGATTGGATTCATAACTAAGGATCCATCCTAACACGCTCTATATTCGCAGGCCTGGTTTGTGTGTGACATCATTGCAAGGATGTGAACGTAGCTTCTCCCATCCTCCTCCCACTTCCTCCTTACTGACCGACCTCAGAGGAACACCAAAAATAACTTAACCTGTTCACCAGTGGGAGTTTCAAGTCAGTAGTTTCAATGAAGGCTTCGACAGAGAAGCACAGGAATGATTAAGTGTTTGCCTATTTGTTAAGTCCAGCAATATGGATGAATGCATTGGGCTTATACGCCACAGCAAAGTCATTACTTTCATAAAACCAGATGTCTTCATGTTTTGTCATACAGACAGATCCTGCAAACAAATAAGTGTTAAGTACCCAACTTTTAAAGCTCAATACCACCCCCTAGTGGAGATTTGTTCAAAGGCTGGCACACTGACGCCCTGAAAACTACACGTCCAGCGATCATTATTTTTGATAAATAAAATTAGTTTCCCTTACGTATTAAGATAATACACATCTACCAATATGTTCCGTTTTTAACGATGTACATTCATTTTTTGATAGTAAAAGAACATGGTTAATATAATGGCATATATATTTGTGGACTTTTTCTTTCGACATAACTCTTATGGTTTCATGAATGGTCATTGGGCTAATGGTATGGTCTCACCTCGAATATGTTAGCTAAAACAAGACTGATACAAATGTGAATACGTTTGAATAAGTGGACAAACATTACAACATAAATAAAAGATGGATTTGATGTAGCCTACTTCAAATATCACGTTTAACAATTCCGTTTAGAAACATTTAACATCTCACAAATTAAGGGTCACTCCCCTCAAAGTTTAGTACTATCTTAAGAAACACCAAGATAAACATAACAAAGTCCAATGGGAGAGTATATCACTAGATCCGTTTTGTCCAAAGGTTTGAGAAGACATGGTCTTTAATGGCGCTGTATCAATAATTTATTATAGATAGAGATGCGTGAAACGGAAACATCTAAAACCCCGTTAGGCCTACTGTATTCGATTCGATATTTTACTCAGAAAGTTTTCTTCACCAAACATGGCAATGTTGATAATTATATTATCTTAATTATCGTCCTCTCGTCCTTATTCGCTACATTTTTTTCATATCAATTATTAGAATTAATTTGCCACACTGCTTAGGATTCGATTTATATATTTTGTTAAGTGAGTCGCCAAATCCAATAGGTAAAATATAAATGTTTGCCACCAGTAAAGTAGTCTAATGTAATGTGGGCTCCAGGCGCGCTCTTGGAAATGCAACTCCATCCTCTCCTTCCCAGCCGCTTCTGGTGTAGAGGCATCCCATCCCAAGCGCGTGAAACAACCCAGTATTTTAAGCGCTTGGCGCTTGTATTTGAGGTCATACATTGTAGTATTAACTGGTAGTTTAAAAACATAAACGTTCTTATGTATCGCGCTACTTCGCTGAGAAAACTGTACAAAAAATAAATGTACAAAAACGCTTCCAAGTATATAACAACATGTATATTTCATGATACATTGTTATATTTAAAATGGACTGAATATTATCGAATATAACCAGTGACTTAATGCCAACAAAACAAACTATAATTAAACCGCGCCGACATCGAACGTATTGACGGGGTAACTAAAAATACAACCCGCTTTTGAAAGCCATGGGTATGAAAGAAGTTGGGTCGATGGAGATGACATGTTGTCATTTACTTAGTAATGTTGTTAACTCGTTCAATTGTTGGTAATCTTGCAGAGGGCTCAGCTCAATTCAGTGACGACATGGTACTTTGATCACCCTGACTATTTGTCCCCGTGTGTGGGCTACGATGGGAATAGTAGCTGGCTAGAATGCAAGCTAATATTAGCCGGCTAGGTAATGTCTCCACGTTTAGCTGCCTTTTTACGGAAGAAAATACCGGAGCAGTATTGGACAAAAACCTTCACTTATCTTTACATGTTTGTTCATTTCCTACGACTTGGAACTGTTCTACATCACATAACAGTCATTGTGTTAAATTGAATCCTATTATATTTCTCTTACCTTCCGGCTTGTTTTCGGCAGCCATTTCCCCTTCACGCGCAACATCGTCCTCCTCCTCACGACCGCGGGTACCACGCGCGTGCACAGCGAGTTGAGCACGAGGAGGGACTCGAGAAGCAGCGGCGAGTCCAACCAAATGCACACTTACCATTGGCTGGGAGTAAATGAGTGACAATGAAAAGCTGGACTTGTGACAGCGTGAAGAAAAATCACAGCTCATATGAAACTATAAAACAACGGAATAAAGACACCTCACTACTAATAATAGTATATGGTATATACTTATACATGCTTAATATACTATATATTGTAGTATAATATCTAGGCTATACCATATCAAAGGATATATATATATACACTCAATATCCTAATTCTAACTCTGCATTGATGTGTTCAGAGATGAAAAAGACGTGATTGTAGAAGTATGAATACAAAAAAGGTCTACATTACAAATGCATATTTTGTTCCATGTTTTGAGCCATAGGGGAGCGGATCATATGGGGCAATAAGCCATAACATGTCAGAGTGTGCAGACTACGCGTCGGCTAACGCTTATTGCAGCGTCGAGGCTCTGTTAACGGCGGAGCGTGTGTGTACTTGGTGGTGCTGAATGAACAGTTCCCCTTTTGAGGGCAGGACCATATGACGCAGGCGCACCAAGTGAAGGGGCTCATTAAAATAACAAAGACAGTAATTATGCGTTAGCCGTAATGCAATAGGTTAAATGTACTTTAATTTACAAATGTGGAACTGTTTATGTTAAATATTCATGTTATACGTTGTATAAATATTATTAGTTAATGTAACTATATAATAATCTGGGTTATATTGGTGGCGTATCAATGGCAAACGGAAAAGTCTAAATCAGTGTAGTTTAGCGATCAAGTGATTTTCAAGGCAAAGTAATTTTCAGGACTTTATAATTGAACCATATATGTAAGAAATCAACTTTCTACATATTCAAGATCCATAAGAGTCACAATGACGTAGGCCTTCTCCTACGAGAACATATTAATGCAAAAGCATTCGTACATTTTACACTTGAATGTACATTTTAAGCATAATCGCAGCAAATTATACATTTGATGTCAAAATAAATGTTGGTAGTCATCCAAACCACAAGGTGGCGACAGTAAGCACTAAGACTTTGATTATACGAGGAAGGCATGACAGGTTGTAAACATGGCGTCCGCCTTGGAAGATGATGAGATTGACAATGATGATTACTATTCGCTGCTAAACGTCAGGAGAGAGGTAGAGTATGCGATTGTCTGTTACAAAATATATTTGTTCTAGCATATATTAACCTTTTTTGAAAGTTTAGCGTCCGGCATTTGCTGCACATGCGTCAAGTTTGAGCTATCATTAGCCGTGTGCTAACTAGTGACCCTCGACATTGATTTTTTTTCTCTCTGACAGTTTAGAGTTGTGTTCTGGCTCCCTGTATATCATATAATATCTTGGCAAACACATACATTCAATTGTAGACTAGTTATATTTTGTTTTGTTTGCTTTATAAGTATTTGTATATTGTATAAGCTCTTGCTGTAAGTTAAGTTTTACCAGTTTAAACCATGCAAGTCTTTCACGCGTTAAGACACTTTCAGTTATAGTAAAAACGAGTCACTCATAACGCCATGCCGTATTCTATACGATTTCAAATTTCTTACTTACTGTTACTGGGTCATATAGCCCCATTTGTGAACCAGCACTCTGTATTATATACTACGATTCATGGTCACATACCCTATGGTTTACATGCCGCCCTTGGAACGCTATGCTCATGGATGCCCTTGTCTCGCCAGGTTAAAATGATGCCGCCTCAAGTTGACTGTTGTGTTACAACTGCGGTCATCGTTACCTTCTTAGTAATGTTGATACACCTGGTGACCAGAGTAGCAGTTTTTATATTGAGCAATGTAGAAGAGTTTAAGAGATGGGCCCAACGTAATGTCTTCATTCTATCTCACTGTTTTCAATGGAATCGCTAATATGACTCAGTAACAGTGCAATACAAAGTGTTGGGTCACATTTTGGGCTAGAGTTTTACTTTCCCTAGCGCAGTGTGAAGGATGTCTAATCAATTATGTCTGTCAATGATGTTATCAGTTAGCAACACATTTAACACAATCCTGAACATGGTCCTGAACAGTTCCCATTAAGGTTTTCACTTGCTTTGTCTGTTCATTTTGACACCATAAACTCCTATGCAACACACGGTAGTACACCCAATCAAATTGACCAGAATGGAGTTTAGGCTGTATTCTTGCATCAACCTCTCTAATAGTATGTAATTAATTCATATTGCCATGAGTTCTTAAGGACCCCCTCTAATTTACCTCTTACATGTACCAATTTGTCAATTTGCTAAATGTCATGATTTCAGGCAACGCAGGATGAGCTGAAGGCAGCATACAGAAGGCTATGTATGCTTTACCACCCAGACAAGCACCGGGACCCTGAGCTGAAACGACAAGCCGAACAGCTCTTTAACCTTGTACACCAAGCTTATGAAGGTAAGGAAAGCTTATGAGTAACCTGTAACCACCTGTAACAACAACTCATCTGGAATTGTTCTTTGTAAATCTGCTGCTCTTTTAAATAATTGATGGTTATCTGTATTACTCTTTAGTACTCAGCGACCCTCAGGCGCGGGCTATATACGATATCTATGGAAAGAGAGGACTGGATGTTGAAGGATGGGAGGTAAGCATCTACTCTCCAGAAGAGATACCTCTCACTACAGAATGAGAAACGCATTGTAAAATATTATGTAGAAACAGCAGGCATGAGGTTGATTTGTACTGCACAACATTAATTCTGTCCACTAACTGTGTGTTACAACAGTTGGTCAACACCAAACTTTTGTACCATCATCAATAATTGGACACTCCCAGAACATTGTCTGTCATGGTTGTGAATGAGCACTGAAGGTCTACATTGACACATTTACACCTGTTCAGGTGGTGGAGAGGAAAAGAACACCGGTAGAGATCCGCGAGGAGTACGAGCGTCTTCATAAAGAGCGAGAGGAGAGGAGGCTTCAACAAAGGACCAATCCAAAGGTGGGATAAGGGGAGGAGGCGGATCCATCACTTCCATGTATATTATTAACATAAAAACAAATCTTTTCATTGATTTGTTGTTCTCATAGGGATTGATCAGTGTAGGCATCGATGCCACAGACCTCTTCGACCGATATGATGAGGACTATGAGGATGTGGTCAGCGGGAGTTTTCCACAAGTGGAGATCAACAAAATGCACATATCACAATCTATAGAGGTAATGGTTTGTAACAAACAGATCAAATTGTATTAGATGGTTAGAGCAAACATGTGTAGCCCAGCAGTTGTCTGAGACAACTTTGTTAGCAGGCAATTTATAACTGGTGGCTTTTTTGTTATTTCTTGTAGGCACCTCTTACTACAACAGACACCGCTATTTTGTCTGGCTCCTTGTCAACACAAAATGGAACTGGAGGGCGTAACATTAACTTGGCCTTGAGAAGAGTCACTTCAGCCAAGGGCTGGGGAGAGGTCAGAACATGCTCTTGAGTGTCATCTTGACTTATCGCCATTATTGGCATGCCTCCTGTCTTTAACACAGTCTGTGTGCTTAGCTGTCGTCTCGCTTCTGAAGTTTATATTCCTGCCATTCATGTTAACTCTCAGACTTGACACTTGCTTTATGACTTTAATTACTTAATTCCTCTTCTCTGCAAGATTCAACATTTGGGTGCATTCTCCCCTGCTCTGTCCCTTGTTCATTGCATTTCATTAAGTGTAAGTGGAGTTGTTTCTGATTGGTGTGAGCGATCCGATCTATCCATCTTCAAGTTTTTCCACAAATGTTCAACACGAATGGCTGTCATTGGAGCTTTATTATGATAAATGACACTAGGACCGTGCACATCAAATGACACCTGTACTGTAAATGCTTGTAACTGTTGGGAGATAATGTGAGTTTAGTTCTTCCACCATTCAGGAAGTGATAGATTCTTCTCCAAGGTCTAAGGATTGTTTATGTGTACACAGCTGGAATTCGGCGCTGGAGACACCCATGGACCTCTCTTTGGGATGAAACTATTTAGAAACCTGACACCACGCTGGTACGTGTAGAAGCAGAAGAAGTGGACAATTAGCTAGAAGGTTTAGTCTAGCATAGATTTTGAAAGCTCATGTCTTCCCTCCGCTAGCTTCGCGACCGCTCAGTGTGGCCTCCAGTTCTCGTCCCGGGGCGTGCGACCTGGGGCAACCACTGTTCTGGCCCGTCACCTGGACAAGAACACCATGGGCTACCTGCAGTGGCGCTGGGGCACCCAGTCCTCCATGAACACCAGCATTGTCAGAGACACCAAAACCAGCCATTTCACCTTTGCTTTGCAGGTCAGTGTTTGGATGTCAGCCATTACTATATTAAACCCCCAAGTGCTTAATGCACCAGTTGAGTTCAACTAGGAGGATCGAACATATACTAGATATGGTTCAATCGCCTTTCTGCCTTTAGAATAATTATTATACTTTTTTTTGTAGCTTGGCATCCCTCACTGTTCCAAGATGAAGTTCCAAGATGAAGACCAGACCAAAATCAAAGACTCCATAAAGTATGTTCCCACGACAAGAAACATCTTCTCTATCACTTTGACATGCATCTTTAATACTGTGTGTGACATATAGGGTCTAATTAAAGCCGTTTTTTTAATATGTAAATAGCCATCATTAATTCACTTTCCTGGGTAAGTCTTAGTCTCAGGAAAACCTCCCAATTCTTTGTTCTCATTGAGTATGTTGGAGATGAACTGAGAGGACAAATTTGGAGCGTGGAGGTTTGAGCTGCTTTTCTATGGGTTAGATCGGGCTTCTTCGGGACTATGGTAGAGTACGGCGCGGAGAGGAAGATCAGCCGCCACAGCGTCCTGGGGGCCACGGTCAGCATTGGAGTCCCCCACGGTGTCTCCCTCAAGATCAAGTAAGCACAACCGCACACTGAGCGCTCTTCCTGTCGGAAGTTACTGTACATGTAACTTAACACTGAGCTCTCTTCATGACGGATGTTACCGTACATGTAACTTAACACTGAGCTCTCTTCATGACGGATGTTACCGTAGATGTAACTTAACACTGAGCTCTCTTCATGACGGATGTTACCGTAGATGTAACTTAACACTGAGCTCTCTTCATGACGGATATTACTGTAGATGTAACTTAACACTGAGCTCTCTTCATGTCGGATGTAACTTAACACTGAGCTCTCTTCATGTCGGATGTTATCGTAGATGTAACTTATTGCTGTGTTCTGTCTAATGAAGATCAGCAATTGTTGGAATGCAGTAGAATGGTATATATTTGTTTTAAATCAAAGGAATGTTAAATATGCCTATATGCTTTTCAATTTGAACCTCTTTCCATCTTTGACTATGCATTAGTTCATAGTCTTCCCTCAAACTATGTTACCCAAATTTAAGGAATGGGATC
>OOFG01105352.1:0-13357 GCA_900323295.1 Molva molva | reverse complement strand
AGCCCAAACTAGCACAGGGTTATCACATTCATTAGGAATAACGGAACCTGGCTTAAATAAGAGTTATCTTGAAAATGAAAACAAAAACCCTGTAGAGATGCCAGAGGTAGAGAGTGATTTTCCACAGAACAGCGAAGGTACAGCAGTAGATTGTTCACGTTTAGATAAAGATGTCAACCTGACTGAGGTGGCATCAAACCAAGAGCAGGATGGGGATTTGGATATGAAAACCTCCAGAAAAAAGAGAAGGATTGGTTCCAGTCGCAGGATTGGTAATAAGGGTCAAAGGGGAGGTGTAGATCACTCAGGAGAAATAGTAGAATCTGACTTTTCTACAGATCTTAACAAGACCAATAAGTCTTTTGAAGCAGAGCTGAAAGTTGAGATGAAATGTAATTCAGAGTTACTTGAGGAGGGAATACTTGGAACTTTCACAGACAAAGCCGATTGTCTTTTGTTAATACCACCTCAATCAGTAGAGATCAAGGAAAGAGGTAGTGAGGACATAGTAGATAAAGCACGCAAAGAAAAATATACAGGGGATAATATTCACCTGCCACCAGAAAGTTCCCTTGGTGATGTAGAGGACAGAAAAGAGGATGAATCTGAGGAAAAAAGTGAAATTGTGGAAAAGATGGAAGTGATTCAAATTCCACTGTTCAAACCCATGGGAACCATGGAAAGAAACAACCAGGAAATCTCTGAAAAAACACACAGCGAGGACATTAACAGCTCAATCCTCTTTGCTCCAGTTTCTGATATCAGGGATAATGATGACAAGATGGACACTGTGGGCCAACATCCAACTGCACATTCCTCAAATTTGGATCAAATTAGCGGCCAAGGGAATCAATGGTCCCTCCCAAATGTTAAAGACGATGACAAACATATTTTGAGGAGAAGAAAGATGGGTTCATCTCGCTGGAATAAAGGAACTGCAACAGGGTCACAAAAAGGTTCAAGAGAAGCACACACAACAGAGGACCAAGAGATAGAAAAATATGCAGTGATATCGGAGCACATTTCTGAGGAGGATCCCCAAAAACAGATTTTTAAAGATAACAAAGGAGCTGAGAAGGTTGGGACTGATGACATGGAACCAAGCAAAATAGGCGATGATGCGCACCAGTCAATGAGTGAAAAAAACATATCTGCAACTCAAAACATTGTGAGGAGGAAGCTGGGCTCCAGTAATATGACCTTCAGAATGACACCGATACAAGAGAACATCCAGGAGAAGCAGGAGGTTGACAGTGAGGTCTCAGAAGATAATAAGACAGAGCAGAATGGAGAGAGAAGTTCTGAGACTGGTGTAAAACGAGTGAACACAACTTTAAGTGGTCTCCCTTCCGAATTATCCAATGACTTACACGTTGAGGGTAGAAGAAGGAAATTAGGTTCTCAACGGAAGTCAAGGGGACAGCACTACCATGACTATCCACCTGAGAGTAAAGACCAAAGAGCCTTGAACTTTGGAGATCACCCGCCACCTACAGAATCACTGAGGCAAGTTTTTTCATGCTAGTTATTTTTATATGTTTATGCATATTGTACTTTGTCAATAGTTTATTACACTACTTAGAAAGAGATACAGACTCCGAATAGAATAACAATGAATACAATGCAAAAATTAACATTCTGTTGTCGTTTTCAGTCGGCAGATAACTGGTAATGCAACCTTTACCTTTGGTAAGTAAAACTTGAATATTGAATGGCTGCAATATAAAAGCTATACATTCATCTAAAATACATTTACCACTCAATGACATGTACATTATGGTATTGTTAAGCCTGAAATCATAAACCGTAACAGAAAAAAAACATTTTTAAGCTGGAGTCCCATCATAAAATGCAATGAGCCTTGTCCCTTTTCTGCAGATACCTTGAATAAGTGTGAACTCAGAGCAAACTGCTTTAATGTGGTGATGGTTGGGAGTAGCAATGTTGGCAAGACCTCCTTCATGAAAAGGGTTCAAAGCGGGTCGTTTTCTCCAGATTACAGTGCCTCGATTGGTAAGCTTGACGTTCCGTGTCTTATAACTACTACCATGCTGACAAAAGAGTTACAAGATTCTGAAATGTACTAATGTACGTTTCCTTGTTTTCCTTTTAGGCATTGATACGTGCATTCACGCATTACCAGTGGATGGGAGTGAAGTGATGCTGCAGTTATGGGATACAGCAGGACAGGAACGGTATATAAATCTGGAATCGCCCAACTCTCACTTCATAGAAATATGCTACTCCATTGACATAGACAATTGCTCTGACTTTGTCAGCAACAAAAAAAGTGCTCAACTAAAGTTGGTCTTGCCTCAGGTGTCTACCTGGATTATAGCCATAGGCAAATTCACTAAATAAAAAGGAACGTCTTGCAGTTTTTTTTAAGAAAAAACATTGTTAATAATGTTAACATTGAATAATGTTAATGATAATTAAATAAATCTATGCTAGAATGTTCTTAAAAATGCTGTCACATTGTTTGTTGTCCTTAAAAGGTTTCACAGCATATCGAAACAGGTATTCCATAAAGGCCAAGCGTTCCTGTTGATGTATGACATCACTTCCTCCGAGAGTTTCACTGACGTCAGATACTGGATCAGCTGTATACAGGTATGACTCTAACCAGCCATAACCACCCACTCACTCTTTGTGAAACTTTCCCCAGTGGTGGAAGGTGACTAAAGATGAAAAAAATGTGTACTGATTGGCCCAATGGTTGCGCTAAAGCAGTCGTCTGGAAATGGGATATATCTCCTGACTCCTTTGAGCGAAAGTCATGAAACTTCGTCCACACGTCTCCTCATGATGAACAAATTTGCCTCAAGAACCTATGATATCCGACTGGATAGATTTTCCGCCATTTTGAATTTTGTTAAAAACCCTAATGTTTCTAAGGTTCCTAGGTTGAAATCCGTTGGTACATAACATCTATGGACCAAAATCTACCATCCAACAATAAGGGAAGTCTGTACAAAAACAAAGCCACCAGGAACCAATAAATACAGAAAAGGGTGTGCCTTAAAAACGCGTAAAGACTTAAACACTTAAATCGACATCAAGACGGATGACTTTCTAAGACTTTTAGTCAAATTCTTAACAAGATTAATTCAGGTTTTTCTCAATTGGGGCGTGGCATTAAAATGGGCATTGCTTGTGACATAAATGACCACAGTTCCTAGCTCTAATGTTTGATTGCATGGCGAAGATGCTCCAAATCATACCATACCACTACAGAAAGCACAACTCCTGACCCCTTTGACCTGCGGTCATTAATCTCTGTATGTGTATGACCAGACCTTAGCTGAGGCTTTTCCATCTTTACCAGCTGTGTAAAGACGTAGGTCTTAATGGGTCATAATGAGAAGCATTCAAATCAAATTGCAAAATGCTTTATAAAGGGCAGATCATTCCTGGAAAATACATTCCCTTTATTGTACAGATGATTAGTCGAATGGACGGCAAAATCTTCAAAACATTTTTTTTCATTCTGACCTTTGCAGGAGAGTGCTGGAGAAGATGTAATAATGTTGCTGCTTGGTAACAAAAGTGATTGTGCAGGACGCCAGGTTACTCCGTCTGAGGGACAGCTCCTTGCTAAGGTACAGTACAGGAACATCCATCTGTATAAACTAACGTGTGAACAGACATTGAACGTGTAAACCAATTGGGTCCCTGTTTGTATGTTTCAATTCAATTGCATCAATTGCAAAATCGACTACAATGTGAATCAACTCCTCTGTGTAGAAATGTTGACCTTCTTTAAGATGGTTGTATTCCATTGTGTTATACTAGTAAAATGTCAATATGTAAGTTCAATGCATTCAATTTCCCCCTTACAGGAATATAATATTGATTTCAATGAGTGCAGTGCTGCTTCAGGTGAACACATTGTTTCCAGCATTGAATCCCTAGCAAGGTGATATTTTATTTTGTTCTTCAAATGAACCACCATGCTAACATTTTCAGACATATAGCGACATACATGTGCTGTAACTAATAGTTGTGTACAATTGTGTTATCGCCAGGAAGTTGACTGAGAATTACCACAAAATTGAGGAAGAAATTGTTGTGCAAAAACAACCGAAAAAGAGTACAAGATGCTGCTGAGGAAGCCATGATATGCATCATGCTGTTGTGACATGAACCTATTTGTGGACTTTATTTTGAACATACAGTCCTAAACTAACAAGTAATATACATATAATGGTAGTTTTTAATTCCTCTATACATGTTTAAAATGACCTTATGTGGGACATGCATTTAGCTCAATATGTGTAGCCTACAGTTGTTCTGTTTTAATTGATTTTAAATAATCACTTTAAGGGAAAATCTATGGGATGTTAAGGGGAACATAATTACAGTAATTTAACTTTAGGTCATTCTCAGATTGAGTTTTATCTTTTGGCTGGCCATTGCAATTGGCTGTAAATCAGACATTCATACTGTTGTAGCCCATAACCTGAGAATGTACTTAAAGTACATCCTACATCGAGCAAGTGGAGAATGCAATTGAGGTACGGTCTACATTCGAGCAAATTGTCAATTCATTTTCATCCTGCATGTTAACAGCTTGCCTAATAGAAAATAGCACCTGACTTGGACTTCTCCTTTTAAGTTGTAACAAGGCCAGCTCCCAACTAGAGGACAGCAATGGGTTAAATCATTATTCAGTGTTGTTCTAGTTAATCAAGACCTACCCAGTTTGGAATGCCATACATCATGATTCTCATTCTAGTTATTCTCTTGTATTTACTTTTTTCTAACCCTTTATTTCAAACTTTAGTGTGAACCACAGTGTCCAATGTCTCAACGCATTTGGTTTTGTTTTTGACGATAGTCCATTAATATTGAATGGACATGGATATTGAATTGTTTCATTTATAGCAGTTATGACAATGTAAGCATGTATGTAACTTACTGGTGAATATAAATAAATATGCAAATGTTCCAGGGCAAATTACATTGTACGGATACATTTAATGGAAATCCTCCCTAATTAATGTGAAATCAGCTACACCTGTCACCTGCTCATACTGCTACATGACACCACGGGCCTTCCTCAATACCATGCCCTGTTCTGACACGAGGCACCTCTCGATGCGTCCTTGTTAAAATGGGCGAAGCAAGAACCCATCTGGGCGTGAGGGCAGGGTTGGAATATAAAATAGTTTTGAAGGGCCCCTATTAGACCACCAGTTGCGAATTTGATTAGCTATTGTAAGCGGTTTCAAAATCTGCCATGCCCTGTGACATCTCGGCCACCCAGATGTAACCTGGATGGATCAATGTACCAGCCTACCCAGTGGCCTGTAGCAACTGGTATGCTTATCTATCCATCACACATCTAGGTGGACACTCCCACTTGTGATGTCACTACGTCACAGGGCAGGTTTTGAAACAGCTTGTAATGGCTGACCACACGCACACCTGGTGGTGCAATACGGGCCCTTTGATGAGTAAAAGCATACTAGAAAACACTTCACTTTTTAAGATCAGGTCAAGGAGGTAATTATCTCCAGTGAATGGTCTAACCCAGGAAAGATGTTAAACCAAACAATAGATACCCACATATTTGCAACATTACCAAAGCAACTTTCAAGCTTTATCACAAAATGGGAGCATCAAGAAATAAAATAAACATTCATGCTATTCAAGTTCAGTAATGTGCCAGAAAGTCTTCAGTGTGTGAGTCTTCACTGCCAACAGCTGGACTCTGCTGTACAGACAGATCACAGCTCTGCTGCGGCGGGCAGCAGTCTGCTGAGCCTCTTGGAGTTGTTGTACCGCTGGATTGTCAGCGCCACCTCGGCGGCGGTCCACTGACTCCGTGTCAGGGCCTGGTCGACCGTGAAGGGTCCGTCACGTGTTCGCCTCACTGCGGTGCAGGCAGCAGTGCTGCGCAGCTCCACACCGATCTCGTGCACCACCTTACGCAGATAACGCTGAGTTTCATTCAAACACTGCAGCTCTGGAAGCAAAAGGACAGAGCAGATACGGTTGAGTTTAAATTCAGTTTAGTTAAAAGGCTCTACATCTGGAACCAGAGGACAGAGCCCATACCAATGAGACTCATTCAAAAACTGCTAGTGTTCTGGAATGCACCACTGGCTAAACCAAAGTTGGCCTCAGGGAGATCAGATGCGACTAACGTTAGGGTTGCCAGGCTGGCCCTCCCAGCTGAGTCACAAGGTCTCTGATCCAACTAATTCGAATGCCCGTATTGGCATATTGTATCATAGCATACTGCCAACATATTATAATACATTTGATTGATTAATCCAATGCCTAAAAGGTACAATTTACAGAACGTTGCCTCCTGAGATATATCTATATATCTATATATCTATATCTATATCTATATCTATATCTATATCTATATCTATATAGATATAGGTATAGATATAGATATAGATATAGAGAGAGAGAGAGAGAGAGAGAGATAAATAACCACCCTCCCACCCACACACACACGAGAAGTTAATCAATGTAAAACGTTGTATAACAATGTCAGAGGGTTTAAGCCTGTATCATTCCTTTCTACGCCCCGAGTCCAAAGTTAAAGGTATAAAAGAATACCAGGCTCAAACCCTTCGACTTTGTTATAAAATGTCATAGATTACCTATACATTAGTTGTTGTTTTTATATATTGTACCTTATTCTTATTTGCACTTGGCAGTTATGTCAAAAACATATACAGGTTACAGTTACAACTTTTGAAAAGTGTCACTTTAATTCTAAACATGTTATTGTCGATATTCACCCAGAGTGAAGTTTGGAGGCTGGAAGCTTGTGACTCGGAGCCCAGTCAGGATGGGGGGAGACTTCCCCTGCGGGCCAAGCTCACCTGTCACAGCCATCTCATAGGCTTCTTGTGAGCGCATGTCCACGTTGGAATGACTGAGGAGACCAGTACAGTCATTAGTCACTCAGTGACAATACAAGGGTTTCTACAGGATTATCATTCAAGTGGTGGAGTTATGCATTAGTGCAAAATGACAATCTGTGGTTTCATGGACATTTTTCTGTATTTAATTTCTGGGATTTAAATAAGCAAAATTGATATGTAATACTGTTTAACAGAAACTTTACAATCATTAATAATTGCATATATAAATATATATAAATATGTATTCATATTTATATCAGTGCTTATGTTTCCGGGTTAGGTTGTACGTGACCAAATTGCAAATCTGTTATCTGTTCTTAAAATGGGATGAAGCTTACATGAGCAAGGCCTTCTGATTGGCCCCCTGCAACATGGCCAAGACTTTCTCCAGCTTGTCCCGTGTAATGTGATCTACACACATCAAGAAAAATCACTCAAAGGATTATATAGGCCTCATACAAATTTAATACATAACCGTAGACTACCGACAAAGTTAAACACACCATATGTGGATCTTTCAACAATCCTGCCTGTGCGAGAGAAATTGTCCATTGCAAATCCAAATTCACCATTCAGAGTATAATCCTGGAAAACACAATCCAATCGAAATCCTTTAAACAAAATACAATTGTGAACATTAAAACATCAGCAGATAAATTAAATAACAAGCTTACCCTTGTACCACACATTTGGTAAAGATCATTCAGTGGTTTGTTGCCATGTCCAACTCCAATAACTAGGAGTCAAGTGAATATAAACGGTCAATAGTGAAACATCTGAAGACATAAAACATCTTCCATTTATATTCCTAACCCTTAAAATGGCAGCCTCACCTAGCACTCCAGAGGAGGATGCGTCTAGACGATGTCCTACTCCAACTTTGATACGTCTGAACTCAGGTCCACGGACTGCAACGGTAAATAAAGTGTGATATTATTTTACAGGCAGCCTAAAGTGACTTTATATAACGAGTTTCCATCGTGCTAATACACAAACAATAACAGACATGCAATGGACAAAATATGAAATTCTACATTATATACAAGCACATTCCATTGGAAACCAATATTATACCAATGGCATTTACATCATGAGAAAAAATATATGTTGCACAATGTTTCCTCCGTAGCACAGCATTGTTATGGAGGAACCGGAACGCACCCAGAGGATGAGCGGCCAGTGCAGGCAGTGAGCCTGCAGAGAGCGTCAGTTCAGTTGGACCTTTGCTGCCGCTGTCTGGTTCCGAGAAAAGCTTGACTTCATGAGGTAGGGGCAAGGACGGGATGTCATTCACACCTGGTAACAACATTTGCGTGAATAATGTTAAGCCAACATCTATGATCAATTCATTTTTAATTATTTTAGGAATTGAAGGTTAACAGTCCAAGTGTGTAAAAAAGGGTGTCAACAAGTGTGCAAATGTTAATTACCTTCAAGAACACAAGTCTCTATCCTGTCTCGGACGAGCTTCCAGTGGATGCCGGGTGGTTTGTAGACACAAAACAACCCCTCTACCCTACGGAACCTTCGAATTGCTCGAGTTGCCATCGGTGCTGTCCGTCAAAAATGCATGCTAATTGACGGATTGAATAACATCTCAAAAACCTACGGTAGGACACTAAATTCAGTGTCTGTTACCGCTGTCATTTTGTTTTCCATCACGCATGAGGATAGGCGCATGCGTGTTTGGATCCCAATGGTTTTCTCTTCAGCTACTGCCACCTGCTGTTGTGGAGTCGCGCTTTAGTAAACATTGTTGTTTAGGAAAAGCGGAACTGGTAAGCACAGTCGGTATTTTTCACATTAAAGTTTGTGTACGTGTGCCGTTCTAATACACCAACGAGGTGTGCGGAACATCTGTTGTGAGATATTTTCGACTATTTGAGTGTATACGGAACACTAGGCCGCCGTTAGAGCTGAAGATCCTCCACATTCCTCTCGGTTGGGAATAACAGATCCGTGGCCTTGCGAACCAGATCGAAGCCTGAGGTAAATCCAGAATTATGAGTCTCTCCCACTCTAACGTAGATGCCATAACAGCGTAATGATACGTATCGTTTATAACATTTAATTGGGTTCATAACCAAATCAAGACGCACCGTAACCATTTTTCTCTACTGCTACTTACTATGAAGTGTAACTAACTAATTACTATTTTTGTTGCTTAGGCGTCCAAACAAACGTCCGTTGTCGAATTCATTGTGGGGCAAATAAAAAGTGATGAAGGGCACCTTCTTTGTCTTTTTTGCTCAGATGTGTTTGTTTTCAACAATACTTACTAAATTTGCTAAAATGCCTTCTAGTTTAAGATACATTTTACGTAAATCTTAATTCAGGCCTACTAGGTAGGTAAGTGGACTAATAGCTAATAGCCTAGTCCTTTTGTGAGGGAATCGAATTACTCAACACTTTGCCAAACCAGATGTAAAATAACAATCTCCTCCTGTGGTTGTGTCCCTTGCGGAGCAGATACAATGCGGGGCCCTTTGCAGTGTGTGTTATGGGACGTGAAAGACACGCTGCTGAAGGTTCGCATGTCGGTGGGCCAGCAGTACTGCAAGGAGGCTCACAGAGCGGGCCTGGATTTGAAAACCTCCGAGGTGGACGTGGCCTTCCGGCAGGCCTATCAACACTGCTCCCGCCGCTACCCCAACTACGGCATCACGCAGGGCATGGACGGACAGTCCTGGTGGATGAAGGTGGTGCGGGATACCTTCTCACGGTGCAAGGTTCAAGACCCAACCCTGTTGAACACCATGGCTCTGAACCTCTACAATGACTTCTGCAATCCAGAGAACTGGGAGGTAAATGAAGAATATGAAAAATAATCCCATTTGTGGTCTGATTTTACGAGGCTATTCTTGTTTATACATTTTCAAAGTGGGTGACGTCATTGGTCAACGTAATTGGTCATTAAGTAGGCATGAGACTGGAGGATATAAACACCCTGTGTGTAAGATGTATATCTATATACAAAGTGTTACAAACTAACCACAGGGTAAGAGTCCGCAACGGTATACTAGTCCTGTTTGACGTGAGGAGAGAGTGATGACAGGAGCGCTGGAGAAGCGTATGATGGTCCAGCTCTCTCACCAGGCTTCCAGTGGACCTGGACCAGCTCGTGTGGTTCTTCTGCTCCGTTCAGTCAGTGATGTGCCGTGATAATCACCCCATTACATATATACTAGGGATGGTAAGATTCACAGATTCGCATCGGTGCACCGGCGTAAACATCTTTGCATCGGTAAAATCCGATTTATGTATATAATGTGGCGAGCAGCACGGGATTGACCAGACGGGAGCCCAGGTTTAAAGGAGATTGCAACTCTCGTGCCCCATACACCG
The DNA here is from genome assembly GCA_900323295.1 of Molva molva. Classification (NCBI taxonomy): domain Eukaryota; kingdom Metazoa; phylum Chordata; class Actinopteri; order Gadiformes; family Lotidae; genus Molva; species Molva molva. The sequence continues at coordinate 3,122 of OOFG01105352.1, read as the reverse complement.
CACGCCCCCGAGAGTTGCCTTTATTAACACACACCACAGCACACACCAAATCCCCCACCCGCACGTCTACTTGGGTGGCGGTGCCGCTTGCCGTCCCTCCCAGGGTGCCCTGTGGCCACGGCTGTGATCGCCACAATAATTATTAGTAGAGGCCCTATGCCTCTATTATTTAGAAATGTTTCCAATAATTTTATATTTCGATTGAGTCCTCCTCTGTTTCTCAAGCGCGCGCTCTTGTCTCCACTGCCGTCAGTTGCCAATTACGCTACGACGGAGGCCGAGTTCGGTCCGGTACGTCACATGAGATTAACATGGAGGAGGAAAAGCTTCTTACAAAATCTAAAGTTTGGCCTGACTTCGGATTTTTCAAGAGAGACGGACAACTTAACAAGACGCATGCAATTAGCAAAATATGTCGTGGTGCTATAAAGTGCACAGGCTAGCCCCAGCGGTACCGCTAGCAAGACTGGTGAGCAAAGTATCGCATCTTTTTTTTACGCCCCGGTGGCTAACAGCTCTACTCGTTCTAAGGCAATAACCGACGCGATCGCCAGTTTGTGAAAGGTTTTTTTAATTTTGTATTGTTCATATAGAAACAGCACCTGCTGAATGAGTGTTAGGCACATCCGTCTGCTGGCAGTTACAGCACATTGCACTATGCTTCATTGTTAATCCTGATCATTCTTAAATTGTTTAACTGTTTGTTGTATCGCATTGGTAGTTGCTTCCTATGTATCTTTAATGTATCGGATCGTTGGCAATGCATCGAGATGCGTATCGCATCGGCCCCAGTGATGAGATGCACATCCCCACTATACGTGGATCTTGGCAGATTTGCTGTACGTAGAAGTGTAAATCGAGCTTTAGTCTGCCTGTATTTATAATCGAATCATATGCCGAAAAATGAATGAAAGAAAAATAAAACTTTAATTACAAACACATTCCTTTCACTATACGTTTAATTTAGAATAAGGATAATCAAATGGGTGTCTTGTTAAAGTTTCCAGTCATCAGTTTACAAGCGCAGGTATTTCTTGAGGTATGAGACTCACCTGGGAAGACAGATGATGCAGCTGTAGAACGAGAGATGAGAGGAGTTGCAGGTTTGAGAGTTGAGATGGAGAGCACCTCTGCTATTTATCATCCCCAGAGAAGGAAATGGCCATCACTGGGGGAGGTGATGGCCATATAATAACTAGAAAATGCATTTCCTGCAGCAAATGCGTGTGAACGCTGACAGCTGAATGAAAAGCGCAAAGCATTGCTGAAAAAATTTAATTGGAATTGAAATTGCTGAAATCTGAAATGTCAAATGTATTGCACTACACTGTTAAACTAAAGCTAAACTGTAATACTGTCAAAGCTGGAAGATAGTAGTAGTAGTGGTACTAGCTGTAGTAGTACTAGTAATGGTAGTAGTAGTAGTAGTAGTAGCTGAAGTAGTCGTAATAGTAGTTGAAGTAGCTGAAGTAGTAGTGGTAGAAGTAGCTGAAGTAGTAGTGGTAGAAGTAGCTGAAGTAGTAGTGGTACTAGCTGAAGTAGTAGTAGTACTAGCTGTAGTAGTAGTAGTAGTAGTAGTAGTAGTAGTAGTAGTAGTAGTAGTAGTAGCTGAATGTTACGGCTAATGACTTGCACCTGTACCTGATCGGCAATCAGGCCAAACACAACTTAAGTATGCCAGCACCAGAGTCTGTGCCCGCTCTCTTTTTGCTCTCTCTCCGGCCAGCTTAAGGGCTGTTGTTCTTTTTACAGAGAGCTCTGCTCGGTTATTTCGAAGAGAGCCTAGATAAGGTTTGGAAGGGTAAGCCGCCATTTTGTTTTGCCCATGTTTTCTCCTGTGTTTGTATAGAGAGGTTAGGTAAGAAGTGTATTTTTGTTTAAGCCTAGACTGGGGGTTTTGTTTAAAAGTTAGGGGGATTTTTCTGGTTATTATTTTGGCCTTGGCTACCCGAAGCTATTTCCTTGTTTTTTTTCCTTGTTCCTGTATTCTGTACAATTGGTATAGAATAAATCCTTTGTTTCTTTGAATGGTGCCTGCTTGTAAAGTCATGCACCGAATTTTGCACTTTGCACTGAATTGAGGATGTCTAACTTAGCCTACTGGAAATCCAAGGCGATCATATGTTTTTTTTTGAGAGGAGTTGCAGGTTTGAGAGCTGAGATGGCCAGCACCTCTATTTATCATCCCCAGGGAAGGGCCCCCGCCCTTACCCCCATCAGAGACTATTTGTAGATGACAAAATTCATGATGAAGTCACCTTTATAGAGCTCCTGATTGGTGCTGAGAGTTCCCACTCATTTTTCATAGGAAATGATTGGTAGAATGCAAGTCAGATGAGAGTCAGAACCTTATTTTTTCCAAATAACCTTCTGTTTTAAAGATGAAAACATTACAAAGAAACTAGATATAGCATCGGGAAAGGAAAACATTGTTTTGGTTAATGTTTGATTGATTTGCCTTGCAGTTAACCTATTGAGCCCAAATTATTGAACACGGTTTCATCAGACACCAAACAAATTGAGCTGTAAAGGAACTTGGTTATTATTAATTTATTAAAGGGGTAATTTAAATTAATTAGTAACCAGGAAATAAAACCAAATTGTTGCGTGCGTGTATTTTTGTGGGGGCTTGCGTGCGTCCGTGTGTGTGTGTGTGTTGGTGTGGGTGTGCAAATGTGTTTGTGTGTGTGTGTGTGTGCGTGCGTGCGTCCGTGGGTGTGTGTGTGTGTGTGTGTGTGTGTGTGTTTGTACCTGTATATCCACCTCATTGTATTTATTTATTTTGTCATTTAGCAGAGACACTTTCATCCAAAGTGACTCAGTGAATTCAGATACGTAAACAATAACAATATATAACTTTGGTCTTTGTGATAAGGGCACTTATCACAGGTTTGATGATTCACTTATGTAGTAAAAAAAATATAGAAATTACTCGTAATTGCCGACGCAGATTGATTCCAATTCATGATTGCTATTGTTAACGTCCGTGGCAGGCACACACTCGCTAAATCCTCTCCAGCAGAATCAGTCCAAGGAAGTCATTCTGACAAATGATATTGGTAATTTTTATATGACCAATATATGGTAATATAGGGGTTAGGATTAGTGGGTTAGGGTTAACC
>OOFG01105347.1:0-11415 GCA_900323295.1 Molva molva | reverse complement strand
ACTGACTGAAGATTACGAAAATAAAATGCACATTTATCGCAAGAAATGTTATCAAAGCGCATTTTAATGCCGAAACTATCATAAAATGTTGCTTTTTCCACTGAGAATATAACGATTGTCATCCATTTTGTTTAGGCAGACAGAACCTTGACATAAGTGACGTATTGCTGTTTCTTCGATAGGTGACTAAAACGTTTTTATGGGTCGTTTTGGACGACCTATACAAACAACCTATTCTGTCCTTTAGGTTGGAGATCACGTTGTGAATGGCATAAATAGATATAACCTATTAGTACACATTAATGGATATATGTATTTATATGAGCACTGTACAAAAATATTTGCACATTCCACATTTAGCATAATCCAAACACAGAGTATGCTTGTGTTTGGTTTACTCTAAATATGCAAAGCCTATATGGTAGCTGGAGCTGGCGTGTACAATTACAGGTATCCACTGCTTTCAACAATTTTAAATTGATCAGACATTTTGTGAGAAAGAAGTCTTATAATCGTAATTTCAGCTAGAACAAGTACTCACAGTTAAAATGGCTGGATTGAACAGATGAAAAACAGGTAAAAAATATACAGAGTAAAATTCCATGGCTCAATGGGTTTAGATGACCATCCATTGTTTGGTAAATAAGAGTATTGCAAACTAACAGATATAAATTAAACTAAAACAAGCAGTATTCAGTCTGGGAGTCTGAATATCCTTGCTACTGACCATATAATTGCTACTTATATGGAGTATATATACCATTTAAGAAGGTATACCATGTAAGTGCTACTTATATGGTCAGTGGCCATGGTTAAATGAACCAGCCCACAGTTGCTTATGTAAAAACATCTGCAAGGTTTTCTTCTTATCAGTTGACTGCCCATACTGTGGCAATGACGCAGAAATTGTTATGGTCAGATGAGTCAACAGGGAAAATAAATGTATTTCATAATCTTTCTTCTTTCATGATTTACGGTTCAGATTATCTCAGAAATTGAGTTTAGGAAGCATATATATTGTATGTTACATATATTCATCATGTATGTTATCACCATTAATATTGTAATGCTGATCTTTAAAACACACTATGTGATGTAATCTATTTTTGGTAAATTGATAAATAAATAATTAGGCACACATACAAATTACCCAGGACCTGTGAAACTGCCAGGCTTAAGCTGGACGGCTCATTTTAATACTTCATACTGACAGTTTGCCTAGATCATAATAATCAAGATCTAGTGCAAATAGAATAAAGAAATTTCTATGAAGAAAATGTACAAAAATGATGGAGAGATGACTTGGAGTGGTTAACTTTTAATTACACATTCACACGGTGCCATTTTATCCATTTTGTATTCAAAGCACAGCAGGCTTTGAATAAAACACCTGGGAACATTAGAGAACAGCTCATTTTTTGAATTACTGAAAGGTAGGTCCTGGGTTGCATCAAAAATAAGTATAAACAGCATGAGGGAATTGTTAGCTTTAGCGCTGTACTTAGTACTTGAATGCTTCAGTGGTGGCACTTCAAAACCTATGAAGGCATGCAGTAACTTCTAGAGAGGCAGCATTTGTTTTGATGAGAACTAAGGCTTTTCGTAGATCTCTGGGATAAAAGACTGATACTAACCCAACAATGATACATTCCTAGGATTTTTCATTAAAATGTCTAACATTTACTAATGCCTGAATTAGTACATCTAAGAAAGTAGTGCTGATTCTACATACAATTAATTTCAATTAAAAAAATACTTTGAGAACACTTCTCATGTTCACATCTCAGGGACTCCAACTGCAATCCTGCATCTTACCTATCATTTAACTGAAAAAATGTCTAATTATTTAGATTGGGTGAAGGCCTTCATTTGACTCTATCAAAGGTATATAGGTCATTTCTGCCGCATGGGGTCTCTCAATCAAAACAATAACAAAATAATGCCTTCCATGTATCATGCCCTGCCAGCTCTTTGGTATTTTGGCTTTTTTAATGGCTAAGTCAGCCTTTCCATTGATTTGACTGTAGAATGGTGACGATGTGAAATGCTTAAACTCCCATTGGTTTGAGAAGGTTTTAAAGTCAGCATTTCTGTTATCCCAGGCAGAATACCACATGCCGCAATTACTTTCTCTCAATGTGGTTCTTTGAGACAAAGTTACTGTGCAATGATATCGGTCTCAGTGTTGGTCTGTTTTGAGATGGGCCACTCAATAGAGATTTGGACATTTAGGGCCAGTGAATCTGGCCTAGGTTACATTCATTGTCAACGCAGCTTTTGTGATCGAAGCTGCTAAATCCGATAACGTACATTGAGACCTACCACTTGAATGTGAACTCTGTGGCCCATCCAGATCTGTGTTATGATCTCTACGTTTTTGGACTGTTAACACTTCCTGGTAAAATACCAGTGATTCCAAAAGAGGTGTTCTTCTTTTTGAATGAAAAGCACCTGCAACATTGCTCAATGTTTAGGGGAGAATAGAAGACGTGGCCAAGGTAAAGTTACTTTGTCCAGAGTAGGAGATCTTATCACAATGCTGATGTTTTTGTTTTTTACATTGTATTATCTGTAGGTCTTTATGCTTGTATGCATTCGGTACGTCATCGCTGCATCACTGTCATAGTACTTGAGTACTCGGGTGGTGACGAGTGACCAACTCCACTTGTGGTAAGTGGTAACCACACACACACTCAATGTCTTTGTCAGTCTATGACCAGAAGCAACAGCCTCCAGTCTCAACTGCCATGTTGCCTTTTGAGTGTCAGATGGGCTACCATGTCAGTTTTCGTTTCCAAGCAGCTGATTTTTGGATACCCCTAAACCCTATGTGCTTCATTAGGCTTACGTCAAGTCAATTCCAGAGGTTAAATTTATAGTTTTGTTTGTTTGTTCCAATCAAAGGCAATGTTTCAATTTTTGATGCCTGTTTTGCAGTAGTGCTCTTCCCTTTTTGAAGAGCCGTTTTTGTAAAATAAACGTGGCTGAAGTAAAGACTATATTTGCCTCTGTGTCTCTGCTGTTAGGTCCACACTGAATGCTCCTCGCACTGGTGCTATTTGTATCAGTTGCAACCAACCAATTAAATAAAACAATATTCAAATTTTATATTTAACATTTTGTATTTGTCTTTTAACACCACAAGGCACACAATGCAAGTTATTGACTTAGGAAGATAAGCTATATTAAAATATAATCGACAGATCATGGTTTCTTTAATGTGTCGATCTCCAGTGATCAACATTTTAAGATTACGGCAACATGGCAACATGATATAATAAAAAAAACTTTTATTTTAATTGTATTTATTATCCTTTACGACTGACATATGCTTCAAACAGGCTTCAAACTTTACACTCTGTTACTCAATTTTCAACTGCTCGATAAAACACGTGATCACAAAAATTGTTATTGGCCCTCAATTTAGAATTCTGTCACTTTAGAATTCATATGCAGGCTTGCATAAGCACATCACAAAAATTGCACTTTATTTCAGTGAAAAGACTTTTAGTAAAACTTGAGCATCATTCAATGTATCCTTTATCAATACTCAATCAATATAAATGGGAGTGATTTTATTATGCCAAGCAATCAACATTAAGAAATCAAGTTATTTACAGAGGCATATTATATATATATAAGACAAATTATACATGTACAATCATTGTGTCTTTACAAGTACAAGTTCATTCCATGTGATGGTAGAAGTAGACAAAATGTGACTATTAACATTTAAACCAAAACAATGTTTGCCTTCAAATTGATAGTAAACATATTTAAGAAAAGGTATGAGTCAAAAAAGGTAGTTTTTTTTAAAGAAAATGTTCTTAAATATCGGCCAGCCTTAATATAAACTTAAAATGTTCCAGTTGGTTAATAATATAATTTAAGAGTTTATTCACATCTTTTTTTTTAGAAGGGTTGTTTAAAAGCAATGCAACAACCTTTTCCATTCAATTACCTTACGATATATATTAAAACAGTACTACTTTGACGACACGTTGAGGTGAGGGAACTAGACACATAGCACAATAGTAAAATACTTTGCAATCAACACATTTAGAAGTTAGGCTACTCTGACAAATGCATTGTACAGTAGAGAGGCTTAAGAAAGTGTAGTGTAGCTTTAGTGGTCTTCTTTGTCTCTGCCTTTCTTTTCCTTCTCATCTTGTAGTGCTGTGCCAAGTTTTTTGATGAGCACAGACAGAACCTTGTCCAAGGGGTCCATAACACCCCTTTGGAGCCACTTTGGGATAGTAGTCCTGGCGTGATGGAAACCCAGTTTTTGCAATATGTAGTCCACGCCCACTGGGTCAATCTTGCGTCCAGTCCAGGAAATTAGCCTAGGAAGTAAAAAAGTGGTTTGTGAGTATCATATATTTTCATAGAAGACTTTGATGGGATTTTTCCACAGTACGGTACGCCATAGCACTGATTGTACCCAGAATGGGTTCTATCAGTTTTTCGTCTGCAAAATAGAAAGTAGTCTAGTGTCTATGAAAAGTGTGCAACTAGAGGAACATAGGGATTTGACTATTGCCTAATAAACTTCTCTTAATGCCAATTGCACATATTCTGTTTATTAAAATGTCCTGATCACTAAACAATACAATTCCAAATGAATACATTCTCCAAAGCAACAGGATGCATCTGAATTATGTGGACAACAATGGGACTCTACAAGTTATTGAAGTACCTAAGTGAGCTGGTGTTTTACTATGATGTTGCTAAGGATATTACTAAGGATTGCGATGAACCAGCCAAAGGTCGGTAGTATTGCTAGCCCCTTCCCTACATTAATGTTGGTACTCTGACGCTTGGTAAAGACCCATAGATAACCCCAGCTTTAGGTTACAGGAAAAGCAGGAAAAGTCAGTCGGACAGAACTATTATAAAACAAAAAGACATGAACTGTGCTTCAGCCACACTGGAACTCAGTAGCAGAGGATTCCTTTGAATTTGAATTTCGTTTTTTTCAACTGAAACGAATGGAATGCCCTCGAGTCCTTGTGACTTGTTCAAATGAACGTTCAGCTCTGACCGGAGTGTCGGCTCCAGGTGCCAAGTGTTGCACATGAACTCCCTCCAGTCCACGGTGGTGTAGTTGATGCCCTCCTCCTTGTCCTTGTCCGAGGAGCTGTCATCATGCAGGGTCGTAGGGCTCTTCTGACCGGGCCTGGTGGTGAAGATCCGGGGCGCAAAGAGCGCTGACGAGACAATCACAGGGAGAGCAGTATAACCAGAGGGTTAGGAATAATTTGACAAATACAGACTTTTCGATTTTTAGCACCGCATGCTGGTGTTCTGCGTACCTTTCTCCTTCTCCTTCAGGTAAGCAGAGACCAGGTCATGGAGGAACATGATGAGCTCAGCATCCATCGTGACGCAGATATGATCTGTGAACTCTGTGACCACGCTGCACTCCACCTTAGGCTTGCTGTTGGAGTCTAGGAACAATGGGATGAATTAGGAAAAAAAACCTCCAACAGTTGGACCTCACCGCAACTGTGTTTCCCTCGGACCATCGATCACTTAAAGAGCCAGTGAACCCAAAACCGTTGAAACATTTTTTAAACATGATTATATGTCTTATAAGATCGTCAACATGGTCATCTTTGCCATTTAATCACGGTTACTGAAATCAGACCCTAATATAGTAAAAAAAAAGGGGTAAAATCCTATGTTTTTGCCATTCTCCCCAAAACAAGTGGTGTTCTTTTCGTGATGTCTGAGTGACTTTTCCGAGACACTCAGACGTCACGACCAAGGGGCACCGGTGGCGCGGTGTGTGTGGACGTGTGAAACTCTGTCTGGGCAGCGGTTGACTGTGGGGTCCGAGAGAAAGTTCACTCTTATGTCTCCTATTGGCAAACATATGTTCTTTTAATGTTTTAACTCATCTGTTTTGGCTGTTGCTAAAATGTAAGCAACTGCAATTATTCTATTTGTAGCCATCAAATCAAAGTAACCCATAAATCACGCATTCTGTTCTAGTTGCTGAACCTCATCAATCAGGCATAAATAATATAAAATGCATATTGTATACATTTTTACTTTTGTATTTAAATTCAAAAATAATGCACACTTTCTAACATACCATAACGCAGACTCAACAAGTTCCTTTTCTCTTTACCAAACGTACCTGTTAATGAGGGCTCCTCTGGATCTTGCACGTGGATGGACTTGAAGTCGAGCTGCATTCTGGGCAGTGCGAAAATGGTCTCCGTTTCGTGGTTGTAGCTTGAGGAACCGCGGAAGCTGCTGAGCAAGCTGGAGCTCTTGGTGGTTGACCCATTTTCCTCATTGTTGGTATCAACATTGCGCAGTAAGTTTAACTCTTAATAGAGGGAAACAACACATAAAAGTCCGATTTTTTATAAACAAAATGGCTCAAACTCTATCAAGCTTATTGAAACTAATACAGTTAAACATATTTTTTTATAAAATTGCTATAAAAGACCTAATTTGCAAACTAAAACAAAATGCATACATTAATGGGGTAGTTACATAGATACATATTTTCTATTTTACAATAATTGTATCTTCTCATAAACTTGTCATATTTCCATTTGAAAAGTAATTTTTGACAACGAGTTTGACCCAAAAAGTTGATTCAAATGTTGGACTATAGAAGATAGACACACATGAGTCACATAAGACGACGCAACTTTCCGATTATAAGTACAAGCAAGGAATCTTTCTTCACAAAAACGTCCTCAAACGAAATATATTGGAACGCCCGTTTTTGCATTCACTTGCATTGAGCAGGCTGAGAACACATTTCACAGATCAGCCTTGTAACAGGAAGTATTAGTAGATTGCATTAATGACGTTATGTGGTGCGATGTTCCCATGCTTACCTTCGTTCCTCATGGCCGTGACGTAGTTGAACCACTCCTGGACGGTGGCCACTCCGTGGGGAGGGTTCTCGTGACGGCGGCGGGTTATTTTTGTGATGGTCGCCATGGGACTTTCTAGCGCACCGCAGGGCTTGGTCACCATGGTGTTGTGGCCCAGATGGAAGTCCAGGGTCTGTACGATGTAGGTGGAATCATCGTTGGAGCCTGTATTAGAAAGAAACATAATCAAGTAAAAATGATGTGGTAGCAAACAAAATGGAAAGAAATGTTGCGTCTGGGTTATGCAAGTGAGGCATCATCTCTCCTTCTCACCATCCTCCCATATCTTCTGGGCCTCCGTCCAGAAGGCGATATTGGGCTCTTCCAGGTGAAACAGGGCCCATGACTTGGAGCGGAAGTTAGGTCCGTGGAAGCAAGCGAGAGTCATGTGGTTGCCGTGTAGGCTCATGGATCCTCCGAGCTGCACGGCATCCTCAGGGAGGGGCATCTGGAAGAGGGATATGTGGCAGCCGGCAATCACCTTCAGGACCCCGGGCCAGTGGCGGTGGTGGGCTGCATCCAAATCTAAGACCCATGGGAGTGTGCGAGAAACGCCAATAATCATATACACACGTATTGACACGGGAGGCTACAATCTGGATCCTGGATACCATGTCTGCGCTCACATAGTTCTGTTGCTCCTTTCTCAATATTGATGAGGGGGGTTTTTGGGGGAAGGTAGGAGCCGGGGCCCCACGTCGACAGGGCTCTCTTGCTGGTGTCAAACTGCTGAGTGAAGAACTCCTGGAGCTTCATGCCGATCTTGATGAGGTCGGGCGTAGTGCTCCGTGAGATGATCACCTGGAAGATGTCCCACTGCAGGTCTCCGTGTATGAAGATCTCACTGGACAGGTGGAGAGACGGGCCGGGGGACATAAGAATAGGGATGGGATTGCCACAATGGGATTGTGGTATATTTCATTAAAGGAATGCCACCACGATGCTGCTCTGAATGGATGACATCTTCGTAACCAGGAGCCCCTTCTGAGATAATACGTAGCGAGAGGAGACATCCTCATCCAAGCGGACACACCTCCGTGTCTTGAATACGTCCTTATCGTCTAGGTAAAGGCTCTTTCAGTTGTCTTTTTCTCTTTTAGCAATTCCGAGACATAATGTGTAACAAAAAAATGTAGGCATTTTCTATTCATTTTAATGTTAGCAGTGAAGTCTAAATCTTCACTTAACTCATTCATCTTTTTTGCCTTATTAGCTTATTAACACATTTTATGTCATAGGCACAACCTATTCGGCAAAATTTGCAAAAAACATAAGATATTCCGTGACAAAGGATAAAGGTTTATCCCTTGTGAAGCTTGACGATATGGCCAAAATCACTACTTTTGCAGTATGCGATTCTTGCATTTCTTTGCTAAAAAAATAGTAGCTATCCAAGTAAATGATCATTGAATGTGGTTAAAACTGTAAAAGCCGTACAATACTAGTCAGCACAACAGAGTAACCACATATCGTGTAGGTAAATAAATTAACCTATCAATCCCTTCTAAATGAAATGTCATTTGGGGGCGCACCTTTTCTCTGAGAGGCTGGTGTCCACAGTGTTGAGGTTGACCTTCCACTCGTCTTGGAGCTGGAGGTCTGCGTTGCTGAACACCCCCATCAGGATGCTGGAGCCCATGTAGTCCACGCGTGCCTCTGTGGATCCCATGGTGATCTGGATCTTGTGGCTGGGTTGCTGGTTTGGGTGCTCGGAGATGTGTGCTTTGAAAAAAAAAAAAACACAAAGAAAACGCTTTGTGTCAAAGAATTGTTCAACTTGTTTGATTTGTTTGCATCTTCTCTCCAAAAAGGCATCTCATCGGCAAAGTCCTGTTCATTCAATTGATCAATGATTTAATAGGATGACAACAAAATAAAACAAGGGCACAATGGGGGAGAGACACAACTATTCAATCTAAAAGATTCAAAAGAACAATTTGTTCATGACTTTACTACGATCACCATAATACCAGCACAGCCTGCTGATTAAAACATGAGCTCTTCTTCCAAACAATATAAAATTGTTTATATAATGTAATAAATACCAATAACGAAGTTGTTGTGCAAACATGGCAATAAAGGATTGGTCGGCACGATATATTTAACACCCTAAGCAAAATTAAAAAGAACAATCTCAAACAAATCAACTCTGCTGCTGCTTGAACGGTTTTCAATCCGCAGGTACTCACAGACCATCTCCAGAGTGTTCACGTCTATATTGCCTCCTACAACGCCACCTTTGGAGTCCAGCTTGGACCGCCCCAGGCCTACGGACATGCTGATCTCCCGGTCCCGGTTGCTGCCCACAGACAGACGGCCCTGGCTCTTCAGACCGCTGGTTGTCCACCTAGAGGGAGCACAGGAACCTCTGGTTATAATGTCCTGCATTATCCATATCATCAGGTTATAGACGGCAGCCGTCACAAAATAAAGGACTATTTAAATTAAAGTAGGTATATATGGACCAATATATATGAAACTAAGGCACATAGCGATGATTGATGAATGCCTCGACCCACGTGTAGTTGAGGGGTCACATCAGCAATCTCAGACTAGTTGACAAGCAAAGGGCTACAGCCCCCGAGCTACAGCTGCATATCTACAGTCATATCTTTGGTGAATTGAACAAAGCATGGCAAAACAAGCTTTTAGATCGTTACAACACGTATGACAGAGCAGGAATTTCTGTCTGCCATTGATGCCCTTCTGAAAATCGTATGCCCATCGGCCAACTGTGGCCTTGGTACTCCTGTTTAGTTTTTTTCTTTCCCCCGCCCTGCCTCTCTGCTAGGGATGGCTACTGAAACCCGGTATTAAACGGGCCCCGGGGCCGAATAATTACACACCGTACTATCGATAAGCTCCGAGGTAAACGGTGCTGCTATCGGTATTTGAGAAATTAAGGAAATATATTTTCTTTACTAAAACTAACTAAACTCAAAAGAGAAAACTCTCTCCCTGTCCAAGCCTGTCTTTTAAGTCGGGGGTGGGATCCTCTGCTTTCTCTCACACGGAGTGCCACCATACTCCTTTCCAGCGCCACCCTGTAACATTTCGTAATAGTTAGTTGGAAACACGACCCACCAAAGTTCCAGCTAAGACACGCCCCTTTGAATGGGATGCCCTTCAAATGATCATGAAACTAAAAAGGTGGTTTTGTACATCGTGCAAGAAATGTTGCGTTACCTCAAGGGCCAACGTTTCCCCCCATTTTTGGAGAGTCTTCTTCGCAGCAGGAGAAGTACACTAATCGATAAAAATAGTACTGGTCTTCCCTGTGTCCTCCTCTCAGGTAGAGCGGAGGAGGCCAAACATAAGTCCTTATGGGCCAAAGAAGCACCAGAACTCCCCTGATTCCCCATCCCCATCATCAAACCATGAGGACTCTGATTAAAATTGAATTGATTGATTCAATTGAAAATGTTTTTCAATATTACGTGTTCATTTTAGGGCCCAGAGGCTTCAATGATTGTACTGATGGTATGTGACCCTAAAACTTTTCTAAACCTTAGTATGAATAACAAATAAATAATTATTTTGATAAAAATTGTACGTTACACTGTTTATTAAAAAGGCATTAATGCTTTTAGAAATGGATTAGTCTATTTAAGTGAAATCAAAATCATGTTTTTTAACTGAAGGCCTTGATGCCCTGGCATGTGGACCTAAAATTATGAAATTCCAGGCCTGCGTATGACATTAATGGGCAATTCTTCACAGGGTGTAATATTGCTTGTGATATTTGCTGTATCGTTATTTGCCATTTGTCAGTGGCAATCCTGTCTGGCTTCTTCCTGACCAGCTTGTGTGTGATATTTTGCAACATGAGACCATCTAAAATGACTTTCACAACTCTTTCATGAACAAAGCAAGCCGTTTTGGACATACAAGGCCGACAGCAATGCTAGAATCGGCCAGGTCCTCTTAGGAAACTAGACATGTCGCCGCATGTGCATTTTCTGAAGAAAATGCGTGTGGTTGCGTGAGCCAACTCGTCGTGTGCGCAATATTCCGTGAGCATGCCGACATGCTAATGCCACCGAGGCTGATGAGCGAGCACGCCGAGTTTCAAGTCTCTGGGCCGCTTTGAAGCGGACTTGTGATTGATCGAACAATGTGGCTGATCGTTTTTGTTTGATCGTGAGTTATGGCGCCCCCTGTCGGCGAAGAAGTCCTTTGCTTTTCGGAGACCTGCTTACACGCGGTTGTGTATACGTGTACCAACTTTGACAACCCTGAGTTGTTCGCCTTCGTAATAGTTGAAGTCAGCGTTTTTTCCCCCATTGACTTCCATTATAAAAAATTGCTTGCTGATCACCTGCAACAGTGGTAATTTTAAATTGACCCTGTGACGTCATTTTGTTATCTATCAAAACGAAACTTTCCAAATTACCTAAGGGGATGGTCCTTGATGGGCACACCAAATTTTAGGCCTCTGGGGTTCTCTGAAGCGGACTTTGGATTTGTTGAACAATGGCGGCTATTCGTATTCTTTCGTAAATCGGCCATAACTCGG
>OOFG01105267.1:3168-19069 GCA_900323295.1 Molva molva | reverse complement strand
AAGGTCTAGGGCTGTAGTCACCCAAAGAAAATCTTGGTCGACTGAAATTGAAACTCTACGACCAATCGGTTGGTCAAATTTTTTTTTTTAAAGAATATACACGTTATCTCTAGATTAACTTAATTGGCTGCAGTGCACTCCACTCTACCTGCTAGTCTAAATATCACGTTAGTGGTGTTCTGAGAAAGTCAGTGGGTTTCCGATCCATTCTTGGTCCAAGTCTGACTCAGTTACGGCAGAGCTTCAATCATGTAAAGCGGGTCGCACACCAGACGAGCCACGGAGCGCCGTAGTAGATAGACAACACGCATCGGAAGATTTAATTGTAGGTTTTGTTCTGTGTTTAATATAATGGGTCCCAATGGATGCTGTTGCGATTCGTGCTAAGGTGCCAGTTCTGATATGTTCACGTTCAAGCCTATCGAGTGTTAAACACGTTGACAGAGCATCGCAGACAACATGAAAACTAATAACTTATAACGTTTTTAGATGATATGCCTGCATACTTTTTTGCATCCTTTTTAATAAAATGCTGCAACACCGACGACTTCTGTGACATATTGTCATTAGTTTGGAGTAAATGTTAAATTAGTTATGACTAGCAGTATTCCTTAAATTGGGCGAGTTCAAAGTTGTGAAAACCAGGGTGTTTTGACCTCCTGTTTTATAAGTCTTATATTCTATTCAACCATACGATTATTAAAACAGAAACTATGGAGCCTTGAATATTATTTGTATTAATAAATAATGTTATTTCTAACACAATATAGCCTAAGCGATTGTCCGACCAATGAGAATTTGGTCGAACAAGTGCATATTGATCAACCGACCAGAACTGGACAGCCCTATTAAGGTCTACTAAAACTATCCATTTGGAGGCTCTAGCCCTAGAGGAAGTGATGTAATTAGCAGGTAACCTAGGGGTCAAGGACCATTGGTAGTCAGCTAGAGACCTGGGGTCTCTTTTTATTTGAAAGAGGGCCTCAATGACATGTAAGATTATCAATTTGGGGGCTCTAGCCCTTCAGAAAGTGACTCACAAAGCCTCAGCAAATGCTCCATTTCGTGACTTCTCACCCCGCTGCCCACTTCTGAGATTTTGAGCTGAAATTCTCCCCAGACCTACACCCCACGGATCCAGCTCGTATTTCTGAGATTCAGACCTTTTAGCTCATAAAAAGAAATGGTTATGAGCAAAATGCACAGGAACCTTTTTAAATCTTGTAAGAGGTGTGGGGCGGGCCCCCTTTGACCCCAAATATGAAAAAATTACTTGACAAGGGTTGTCAAGTCTCTATATGTGTGTGTGTGTGTGTGTGTGTACTTGATAGTCAGTACACAACGCTGAGTATTAAGTGTCTCTAATCCCTCGGTCACTCGAAGATCCAAGTTTTTAATGAAAGACATTACCAGTTACATAAAATAACACTTAATAATAACAGCTCAGATGACTACACAAGACAATGATTCAAACTACATGCAAGCTGCATGGTTTCAGGGGTAGCAGCGTCCATAACAATGTACTGCATCACTTTTGCCAATAGTAATGGGACCTCTAATAGTAAGGGTTGCAAATCAGTCAGCAAATCATGTCCTCATAGGGAAGCCTCGAAAGATCTTCTGAAATATTTTTCCCAATCTTGTTTTTTTTTTCTTTCTTTTGTTGTGTAGAAACATGGTAGGCCTACGTGGGATACATTTTTGCTTACCAAAAAACCCAAGAGTACCAAAGCTTTTATATAAAAATAATAATGTTTAAGGTTGCTTTATTAGTAGCTTACATATTTGAGATGATGTGAGATGTTCAGGTGTTACAATTACGGTAGGCTACAAAGCATTAGTCTAATTTCAAAATATCAAATACTTTACCTACATATGTTTATATAAACATGTAGTATACCAGACGGTATACTACATAGTCTGGAAGGTTTATTGTGCTTAGTCTGTTAAGAAACATCAATGGGAATAAGCACCTTAATGAAAATACATTTTATAATAACATTTGAAATGGGTCATATGCTCAACCCCACCTATACGATTGTGTGTGTGTGTGTGTGTGTGTGTGTGCGTGTGCGCGTGTGTGTGAGATGCCCCATGATATGTGAATCTGCTCAACTGCTTATTGGTTCAACCTTAACATTGTACATATTTCATATCTTCTTCTTAACCCCCCAGGTCCAAGTGGTTTAGTCCAACAGAGTAGACCAACATTTGCCACAGGTAGCAAGCCTCCCACAAACTCTGACTCTGACAGTGAGGAGGAAGAAGGCTTAACCTTGAGACAAACTGCCTGTTCTGGTTCCCAGGAGATGGCTTCCAGTGCAACAGAAGTTGGTCAGACTCGCAGCAACGTTCACAGCAGTGAGTCAAGTCTTCTATTGTTTTCCCCTTGGTTACAATGTAGTCACAAAGCAATGCTACGTTAAAGCACAAATGTGTCATGAGTTCCTGTGCATTAACGACCCTTTAACCTATTTTAAGACATGACCAATTGAACAAGCTTCAATAATAGGGTACACAATGTATTGCATTCAACAGGGTTCATCACTACAGAGACTTTGAGAGTCTCATTGCTCAAGACTAGTCAGTTAGCACATAGAACAAATTGGCTAATGCAGTTTGGACAATTTCTAAATTCACTTTTTATTATTGAGATTGAAGCTAATTAAAAAAATAATAAAATTGAAACGAGCGTGTGAATGAATTTGGTTATTTTATTATTTTATTCTTACTCATTATCTTTTTATATCTGATCTAAAGTGCTACTCAATATTGTGCAATAAAGGATTTGGCAGCATTGAATTTGCTAATGGAAACATCATATATTTAGGTGAAATAATTGTGTCCTTAGAATCATTTTAATGTAACAACTATAATTGATTAATGACTATTGTCCATCAACATTTAACATCTCGATCACAATAAGTCATAGCCATGAAGTGCTATTTTAGTGTTGTTGTCATTCGACATACATGTTGCTATGGTTGAGCATACAGTTATAATCTCTTAAAATCTCTTCATTTCAAATGTTTGTTTTGTCCAGGTAAAGGAAAGACCCCTTTACGGCGTCCTGGCAGTACGGCTGCACTATCTGCTGTGAAGACGCCAGCCCCAACTGATGAAGGATGGTGTGAGAAAAGCTGTCAGGTGACCAGTGAACAGATCAAGGCTGACATGAAGGCTGCTACGGAGAGCGGTAACAATGGTCTTGCTGGCGTGGGCAAGCAGGGCCCTACCGCTGGGGTAGCCAGGGATGGCAATATGACCTCGAGACATGCCGCTGACACCGGAATGGGACAAGGAAGTACTAGTGGACGAGCAGGAGCGAGGCAGGGAGCTGCAAGGGTTTCCCACAAGGTGGAAAGTGGGCAAGGCGCTGTATCTGGAAGGAACTTGGGCCGGACAAACCATGAAGCAGCTGGAACCATTGGCAGAGAAACTACAACTGTGCAGGACAATGAGGGAATGGTGAGCTCGTCTATGGAAAGGGATGGCGAAACGGAGGCAGGGCACAGTATTGGGGTTGCAGAGCCTGGAGCATTGGCTGAACCTGCAGGTTCTAGGGTTATGAATAGTGTAGAGTCAAGAGGAAGTGCCACAACAAATAAACCTAGAAGTGAAACATTGACAGATGGGCGAATGCCCCCCTCTGAATCTCTAGGTTGTTGTAACCAACAAGAGGACAGTTTAGAGGAAATGTTTGTCCCCAGACGACCTTTAACGCGTTCTCGCAGCCGCATGTCATTGGTGCCCCTCGTTGCTGAAGCAGGTATGTGTATTTTTGCTCAAATTTATTTTTTGGAATGTAGAATTTCCCTTGTAAATTATGTTTGTTTTGCCATATATAAACACTGCAAACTTACTTGGATCATACAACCGAGTGGTTCTAAGCAAACACTGAAATGGTTTGTTTGCAGTAAGGATGCAATCTGAGTGTACTATGCCTAGACATTAAATACATTTGAACGTATTGTTATTCTTACATTTCAAAGCATTTGTTTATTATAAGAGAATGTATTGCAGTGACTATTGCTAAATTTATAGTGGGTGAAGGTAGGCTTGCAATTTCTTCACTTGTTTACTGTACAAATTCTTACAGTTTGAAGGCTATCATTGCTTTTCACATGCAGACTTATCAAGAGCAAGACCCCGTCCAACAAGAAGAAAACGAATGACTGACAAATCTACTAGCACCTCAGACCCTGTCACTGAAGATGACCATGTACAGGTACACACAACTCTAAACCAACCAATCAACAGCATCCTTATTGGACAAGGCTATTGTTAATCTATGGGTTGCTTTGCCATGTTGTCTGGGCCAACTTTGTATGCTGCATTTCCATCATCCTTGCCGGGGAACCAGATGAATCTGCAAGCTCATGTTTTATTTGCTCTGGCAGATGGTCTGGCATTTTCTTGAGGCCCTCCCTTTCAGACAGATTTCCAGCCAACCTGGCCCGGGTCAGGCCAGTCACAACTGGTTATCTTATATGGGGCAGGTCTTTTTACAATACCTTTTTTGTAAACAACCAAGGTGGCTTCCGCTGGTGTGTTCAACGGTCTGTTGAATCCCGCTATCAGAACAGTATTTAACTAACTAGATGGTATATTTTCTCTAAAAGAACAACAAACAACTGCACTTAAAGCTTTTGTTGATGAGAAACATTTTTTTGCTGTACTTCCACAAGGACTTGGTAAAAGTTGATTCTACCAACTGGTCCTACAGCTTTTCCTCACACGTTGCTCTGGTTTGGTCTATCCAATTGCGTCTAGAGGCATTTAGGTCTGCACCCGTTAATAACGCCCCTTGAAAAATGAAAATTTCCTGAGAGCTTCCAGACTAAAATATGCATTTGCGAATTGGCCTGGCGATGTCAGGCTACCATCAATCATGACACTATAAACTATATACAGTTCTATTGTATTTTTGCAATATTTTGCATATCTTTTCTAACCTTTATAAAGCTATAAAATACATAGTTTATATAAACTACTGAAACATTTATATGTCCATTGTAAAATTTTAAACAAACAAAAAATGAGCTTGGCATTACACACACGCAGCCCAAAGGCTATTATAATTTTTTACATTCAAATTTTCTCACTCTGGTGTTGTCCCCCCATACTGTAGGTTTTATCTCTTAAGGGCAAGAATCTTGTAGGCCTCACCCTGACCAACTGTGGGATCACAGATCTGCTCCTGAAGGATTGTCCTAAGATGATGTTTATTCATGGTAAGCGTGTGTGCATCCGTCCGTGGGTGTGTGTTTTATACATTACATGATATAACTCTCCAACTAAACAAGTCATAAATAGGGCTGACGATACACCATACAAACCCTGCTTACAATTCTAATTATTTTAAAGGCACCGCATATATGATGCCATTTGTTCAATGCTTGTTTCTTATAAAAATGTAAATAAGTGTTGTGTGTGTGTGGTGGGGGGGTTTGCTTACTTCCAGCTACTCGGTGTCGTGTGTTGAAACACCTGCGGGTCGAAAGTGCTCCCATAGTCAACAGGTTTGATTATGCCCAGTGTAAGAAACTGGACATGGAGCAGGTCCTAGACCAAATACTGCGGATGCCCCCCGAGAGGAACCGCATCATCTACATGCGCCCAATGCACCAGGTTGTTATAAAACTTTTTATATTTGTTGTATGCAGTTCAAGTATTTCTGGCTGTGAATGAGCTTCTAGACATATAGGCTACTTAAAGGGCTACTTGTATAGTTTTAGATATTTTAATAAGTGTTGGGGAGGGGTGAACGCGTCGCATAGCCCCGCGCCACGTAGCCTCACGCCACGTAGACTTGCGTCGAGCCATAAGGAAACGCTCCCCCTCTAATCAAGGAGAGCTTCTACACTGAGCCTGTCTTACACGCAGACGCGCAGCAGAGGCACAACAAAATGAGGCACGCGTCGACATATCCCTCTGTGATTCAACCGTGTGATTTTGAATAAAGTACACTTGTGTGTATGTCAATTAATTAAATAATGTATAGATTAGTAGTTATAGTTGCATATTGCATGGGGAAAAATGCCCTCTTGTCAAATTTTGTTTATATATTTCTATACTAGTATTTATATTTAGCATTCAGGCATTAGATTGCATTGTAGTGCGCCTACACCATAGGGTGCAGGCGGGGCTGCATTATGACCCAGGGCTCGTAGGCAGGGCTCAGGGCTCTAAAGTTCCAATGAAGACACACTGCTTTGATCATAAACTCAAAAGGTGGTTTGGACATTGTGCAAAGTTTCAATGAAATTGCACTGCAGCACTAGCGCTATTCAAGAGCAAGCGAAGAAATGCACTTCTGGATGATGGATCGCCAGAGAAGAATAAATCGGAATTGGAGGGTATTACCCAATCAGCAGCCTCTCATTATTAGTAGGCAGAGCTTTATGATATAGGAGGTGGAGCGCGAAGTGGAAAGAGATGTCTAGGCGCTGGCGGTAAAAATAAAAAGACCACCTATGAAATCAAAACATTTTACAACTTATTCAAAGTGAGTGAATCTCTTCAAATTAATGAACACAGATGGATGGTATGTGACAAAGGACATGCCAATACTGCAACATAGCGGCTAATAAAGGGGTGTGACCAAATTTGTTAGGGTGCACAAAAGTAAAAAGTTAGTGGCACCTGTGCCCCCAGTAGAAAATGTAAGTCTTGAGCCCTGGTAGGGATCATGATGCACCCCCATATCATATTCAATAAAATAACTGAGTTATAGAGCCCCCCCATATAACTACAAGCCTGTGTCCCTCCGCAGACTATGTACCTCTTGTTTACTTTGCATCTTCTCGCTAGTTTCAATTTGCGATCATGGACGAGGTGCGGTGGATAGTCGAGGTAGATAAATACAGGAGTTGTACGACCCCAGACATTGTGTATACAAGGACAATTTAAAGAGACAACATTTGGAGGACAATTGGTGCTGTCATCGGAGCTTCAGCTGAGTTCGGTTGGCAGTTAAATGACTAAACATGCACGGTATGCACAATCCACTTGTGATTTTTTTGACACAATGAAAAACCATATATAGCTGAGCACTCATAGTTATTTATTCTATATGCTCCTCTTGCTCCCGACGTGACGCTGTGACGTGTCCGGTGAAGCAGGTCAAAAAGAAACGCGACGCTTTCATGCCCAGTGTAGATCCCGGGTCATACAGCGCTATCACCATAGTGCTGCCTCAGCGGATCGTATTGGAGGTCTAATTAAAAATATGGCATCTGATGCGCACACCCTTTTCCTGTTGCGGTTGGTAAGACAAGCGAAAAAGTCCTGTCCGGACACTTACATCCCTAGACACAATTCTATGAAGGTTTAAAATCAGACTTGGGCTGGCCACTGTAGAAATACCTTTGTTAAAATCGTCTTCTGAAACCTCCATCTTGCCACTCTGAAATGAGTTTCTCTGCGAGTCTGGACGAATATCTCCATAACAAAACAGGAAGCGCTACGGAGCTCCACCCATCGCACTTGCTGGTTTTTGGCGCTGTGCAGTCTCCCCCCAGAAGTTTTATAGTCTAGCACATTATACCTGACTTACATGTTTGTATGAAGGTAAATAATGTTATGAGACTCTTTTGCTTATCGTTTGTCTGCATTTATCCTATCTGTTCCACCTCATTATTTCCAGGTCTGCTTTGCCTTATTTCACAACCTTGTTTACCTATTGTTTTTGCTTTTTTTCCCCATTTTAGATCGATTCTCTGGCACTGGAACGTCTGTTGTTCCAAGGGCCTTATCCCTATCACATTGCTATAGTACATGAGTTCAGCAACCCTCCAAATATTCGCAACAAGGTCCGTATACGCAGCTGGATGGACACCATTGCAAACATCAGCCAGTGAGTCTCAACATGGTCTTAAAGTCTTAAAGATATGCCACAAGAATGTTGTTATGGTATACTCAAATATTAATAATGGATGGCAAACATAACATTTATTAGCCTTCAATGCTGATCATACTTGTATTCAATGGTGATGATAATCTAGTCTTTTCCATTGATGGAATGGAAAATAATGCTGAATTAATTTTCTTTCTTAATTTGAACCAGTAGTTATTAAATATATTGTATGATGATAGAACGTGTATAGTTATTTTAAATACTACCATTTAGTTTGGGTCTTAAAGGTACTGTAGGTAAGAATTGTAAACAGAGAGCAAAAAAACACACAAAAAACATCCCTCCCTACTTTCTCCACCATTGAGAAATGTTACATTTATGCAGCTGCGATTGAAAGGCATGCTGGAATCCGTGAACCAATCAAGAAAGAGATGCCCTGATTGGTCAGAAATGAGCCCGGAGCGGTCTAAAATCTAAATGTACTAATGGTTGACAGATGGCTATGACATTTCTTAGCTCTAAAATCTTAGCTACAGCACATTTTTATATAACAATAAAAACTGATTAGAATAAATGGTCATCACAATGACAATTGATTGCTTAATGTGTAATAATTAATATTATATCAATGTACAAATGTAATTTTAATAATACTTGATACATTTGTAATTCATTTAATTTTCTTTCTTTTTTCAAAATGAAGAATAGCTAGGTGGTTGGCAAATGTGGAATCTTATTAACTGGGTTTTTAAACACATTTTCTAGCTGCCATTTGTTTTATAGGCAGCTGTATTAATCCAAATTTTTGTTGCAACAAACACTCAACAGAGAGAGAAATAATGCTGATTGATTGATTTCTTAGCACGCATTGTCTCCTTATGCATCCCTTTCTTGCTGCCAGGGAGCTGATCAAGTATGAGTTTTTTCCGGAGGCTACTAGGACTGAGGAAGACGTTAAGAAGTATCCCAACTACCCCTGGGGTCGTGACATCTATACACTGGAAGGTAAAACACTTGATCCCAGAAAGGCACTGTTGTTCTTATCATTGAAATGTGCTGGCTTGTTTGCAGTGCTTCTATCAAAGTTAGATGATTTGACTTTGGCCTGGACAATGCCACAAATGTATTGTATACTATAACAAAGCAAGATAATTAGAACTGTTTAATGAGCTACTCAATCAGCAGCTATACTGATTCTTTTGGTAGTGATTTCAGCTAGGCAAGTTGGACAATCTGCTACAATAAGTGAGAATAGTTCAAATCAGATGGGTGCTGTGAGAAATGTATGAAAAGTTTTCCAAGATTAGCGGTGAAACAGCTACTTCATTAGCATGTGTTAGTCTAGCCACAAAAGATTTTTCTTTGTTGAAGACACTGTTTTGATCATAAAACTAAAAAGGTGGTTTGGACATTGTGCAAAGTTTCAATGAAATTGCACCGCAGCACTATTCAAGAGCATGCGAATAAATGTACTATTATAAAAATTGGAATTGGACTATATTACCCAATTAGCAGCCTGTTATTATTAATGGGTAACTTGCTAAGTAGCCAGTGGGGGATTACCATTAAGCGAATATTGATCGTGTCACAAACTTTTTGAAAGGTATGTCTAAAGGGCATAATCACCGCAGAGCAAAATCACCGTGCGACAAAATCGCATACACCTTTGTATATAGGCCGCACTCGTAAATACGCCGTACAACCGTAATTTGTCAGAAGAATTTGTATATAGCCCGGGTCTATATTAGCGTAATACAGGTTGAACTGACTTAACATAGACTGTATATAATACAGATCAAACTGATGTGTACATTGGTGGAAACTATTAGACTTTTTGGTATTTCTGGCATCCCTCATACTGATTCGTGAACTCAGGATTGTTTATATTTATGCATTCGGTCAGCTGTCTTCTCTGCGAGGAAAAGCCAACAACAATCCTTCATGCATGTTTTTAGTGCGTGTTTTGATTCAGAGTGTGCACGGAGAGGGCTGGGCTATTCACTGATGGTCCGTTGTCGGTGTTCTGGTCAGAGAGAGAGCGCGAGTGAATAATGTGTTGCACACAGCTCTACAATGACATACGATTTTCCCATTAAAATTTTTTTATTGTCAATATATTTGAAACACTATCGATAGTGGATAGCATCGTTCCCTCGGACAGATACAAAAATACAAATAAAACATGACCCGCCCAAGTAAATCGAATGTGTGGGAAACACTGCATAGCTTGGTGGCTGGCATGAGCCACTTGTTAAAGTAGTACATCATAGTAATCTAGATCTATATTGAAATATCGTATCAATAAATTGGGTCTCTACTGGTTTTTGCGTGTTTCCTCAGAAGTTAGGGGGTAACTTGCATTTGACACTGTTGACACAAATGTAACGGACCGTTACCGTGAATAACATTACGGCTTTCTCTTGCTTTGAACATTGATGGAAACAATTAAGATAATAATAATACATAACCTCAAAAAATTATATTTAGGTTTAGTCGATTTTAGATATTTGAATGTGGAAATGTTACAAATCATACCTTTTAATGAACTAGATGGATATTTTTATCATTTAACATTTAAATCACATTCTTTCTTATTCTAGGTGCCCTCGTTTTAAGTCTGCATATGAAAATGCTCTGTTGTTGCCCCGGCTGAAATGCCACTTTTCAAATACAAATGTTGGGATTTATATCAGAGTGTGAAGGTGTGAATGATTGTTTTCCTAGGTGTGGTGGATGGCGCCCCCTACTGCATGGTGACAGACTTCCCCTGGCTGAGGACTCTGAGAACGGCGGATTCCAACGGCTACTCTCGCTATGACTTTGAGGATGATGAGAGCAGTGAGTACTTCAAGCCTTCTTATTGAATGCACTTCTGTAACCTGTTCATGGATGCCGACGCAAACCTGATGGAGGAAGATGAGAAGTGAATTGAAAATCTATTCAATTTTACAGTACACAGGTACATTTGTATGGAGATCTGTAAAGAATGCACTACCTCTTAAAATCATGCCAATCATGCCAAGTAATAGTTGAAGAGTTTCCCGTTTGGTTCCTTGGTTTTAAATAGCAACAGAAAAACAAAAGAATAACCTAAATTGTATGTATTTTAAAAGCAATTATAAAATTATGACTTACAAGTAAGAAGTACACATGGAAATGAATTGACCACATAACTGCCAAATAGATGATTAACTAACAAATGATTGCTTATTATTAATAATTTTTATAATTTTGTTATTATTATTACATAAGCAAGAAGTAACAGGTTATTACTTTATTAGTAACCGTGTTGTTTTAAGAGAGAAACATGACCAAGGTACCCACATACATTTGCTATCTCTTTCACTCCCTCCCAGCCACCATATATGCCCCACGACGCAAAGGCCAACTTTCTGCGGACATCTGTATGGAGACGATAGGAGAAGAGATCTCGGAGCGACGGCAGAGCAAAAGAGGGGTGTTTCAGAGAGTAGTGGTGCTCTTCCTCCATCACTGTGATACCCCTGGAGAGCCGGTGGAGGATGATTATATCTGATATCTTGGTGTCTAAAGACACTGTTTTGCAATCAAGGCCAGAAATTGTACCTGCTGACCAGACCTAATGCTTTGCCTTTTCTAGACATCGCACTGCCAAGAGATTCTGTACAAAATATCTCCCATATTTTCATTCGATGAGGTACTTTTTTTATATGCAAAAATGCAGGTGGTTTGTTTGTCGTTCTATTCACATACTATTGTTGGTGTAAAGTGGCCCAATGTTACTGCAAGACTGTTTGGGGGTATAACCTAATAAAAACCTAGAAAATGAAGCCAGTTTCCAAAAATGTACTTTATTAAACAGTAGTTTATACAAACTTTCTCAACATATGAACAAATAATCAAGTTGGATAATTTATTTACATTTATTTAAGTTAAATATCCAACATCATTGTGCTCATTACCGCGCCCCACTTCCAGACTGCAGCTTTCCAAGACTTCCCCCTTGCTGTCTTATCACTGATCTGAATGCTACAATCTGTTGAGGGAGATAATGGATGTGAGCTGAAGTGTGGCTCCTATCTAATTTGCAACCAGCAACTTGAACGATCCATTTTTGGCACATTAAGGGTGGGAATTTATTCGCCGAATCGCAATATTCTATGGCCAAAACTCAAACTCATACTATTCAGTCCTTAACTTTTTGATACAAATATAAATGTCAAATGGGACCTCTCAAAATAATATCCAATAATATGGAGTCAAACTAACCACTGACATCCTAAAAAAATTAAGATAAAACGTACTTGCTTTGAATTGTGAGAATAAAATAAAGTATTCTGTGGACTTTGAATGGTGCTCAACAAACAGGCCTTCATGGCTACCGCTTGGAAGGAACCCAGAAAGGAGGAACCTGAGAGGAAGGCCACCCCACTCAATAGTTGGAGGGCTATGCTAAGGGACATTTCCTGGGCTATTTCCCAAAGAATAGTAGCTCACTCTTTACCAGTTCATAGCCTGGATAACCACGTGTGACTGATTCTTCAGGTGTGCCTAAATGCAATCATAAAACCGAGACCTG
Organism: Molva molva; assembly: GCA_900323295.1. Taxonomy (NCBI): domain Eukaryota; kingdom Metazoa; phylum Chordata; class Actinopteri; order Gadiformes; family Lotidae; genus Molva; species Molva molva. Next base: position 6,653 of record OOFG01105267.1, on the reverse strand, counting down.
CACATTGAAGAAACCCTGCAACATGTGAGGATATCTATCTTGCAGTGTTGCATGTCCTCTTGAAATCACTGAGAGAACAGCATGCTCATGGTGAAAGGAACTGGACCTAGGAGGGAAGTCAGCAACACTGCTTATGCTCCCAGTGTGTTTATTTGGCAACACAAATTAAACAACATCAATGGAAAATATTACAATGAAATAGATATGATGGAATGCACAAAACGAAATAACAAGCCATAATACTATATTTACTGAACAATGTTATTAATATATTTATTTTCCATAATCTATATCATTTTCTATATTATTGTAAATTTGTCTATTTCAGGAATAAAATACCACGTACCACCTGCAATATAATATCATACCACCAGTTACACCGGATAAAACATTGCATTAGCTGATCAACTTACTGAACTCTTTGATCTATTATGCTATAAGTAAATATGTTTTATAAAATGCTGTCTCCAATAATATGTAACTACAAAAACTAACACTTTTGGTCTCTTTTTTTAATTGATACTAGAATTTTTTTTATTTTACCTTTTATATGTGAATGATGTGTATTCTATTCTTGTATAACAGAAAATAGTATTAGCTTAGTTTCCTTACTCATTAATGAACAATCCTGGGCTGAGCTCATCCAGGCTTTTGCACCCATAAGTCTTTGCTGTTGTCCTAAGTGGTCTTGGCCAGTCCTAACTGGTCTTGGCCGTATTCGACTGGCTTCAGCTGCTTGTCTTCCTGTTGTTGAAGTGAAACTGCACCCTAGCCGTTCAATGAAGTGTCTGCGAAAATGACTATCAGCCTCTGAGTAATAGAGCGTCAGCCCTGGTGGTGTACTGAGATCCCTTTCGAACGTGCACTGCTGCGCTTCTCCCCATGTCCACGTTAGTCCTTTTCAGCAGGTCTCTTAGTGGTTGTGTTTTCTCTGCCAGATGTGGTATGAACCTCCAAGCTCTCTCTTTGTCCGGGACACACTACTCCAGATACATGGATAATTTAACCTTTAGTCTTTTGAGAATTCACACCTTTCGTTTAATGTGCGTCCAGTGTCCTGAAGCTTTTGCTCAGCCGTGAGAAGCCACTTGTTGTGGTCAGCTTGGGTGGCCCTGAACACCAGCACATCCTTCATCTGACACAGCTCTCCCACAAGCAGCTCCAGGATCATGTATAGGAACCTATCCTGCTTTTGATATGTTCCGGTTTTAAGTGATTGTAGAAAAACTAGCCAAATGGCATGATAAAGATGGTGAGCCGGGCTGATTTGTTGTATAGAGGAATTAGCGAAAACCTGAGCGAGCTTGATCTGATCCTGATCATGATTTTAAGTATTGTCTCTTGCACTTGACCGAGTTATTCCGTTTTTTCAAATCTACACAAACTTTCAACACCTTGGAAATCACCCATTGTTCCATTCGTGCTAGCTCGTGGCAAGAAGATACGACATGGAGGCAGAATGGAGAATGGCGTTGCATCTGTACTTGTACTAAACCTCTAGCTTGCCTAGGCCCTGAAATAGCTTAGGAAACTACTGTTCCTCTGACTCTGTAGAGTTCAGACTTGCATACTCTATTCTGTGACGACTAGGGCTGGGTATCGGTACTCGATACCTTTTAAGGTATTGATCGAAACAACCCAATACCCAGTAGCATCCAAACTTCTCCGTTCAAACGATACCTGCATTCGATCCTTTTTGTACTCAGATCTAGAAAAATACGATTTGTATGGTTTTGCTCGCAGCCAATCACCGCAAGCGTTCTTCGATTTAATTAATATACGGAAGCGTATTGCTGCCACGCCAGAAAAAGAAAAACGGATCAGTATCACGTTATAACGTGAAAAGTTTATTGTTATAACAAGATGTTTTTCACGTTATAACAAGATATTTTCACGTTATTACGACATACAAACTTATCACGTTATAACAATATACTATTTATCACGTTATAACGTGATAACTTATATTGTTATAACGTGATAAGTTTCACGTTATAACATGATAAATAATATATTGTTATAACGTGATAAGTTTGTATACGTAATAACGTGATAACTTATATTGTTATAACGAGAAACGTTTCAGGTTATAACGTGATAACTTAGGCCTTTTGTTATAACGTGAAACTCTTGTTTGAATGCCACCCGGTATCACGCTATTTCGTGCTCATAGTCACGAAAATTAATCTATTGAATCGTGTCCCAGAGCACGATTATCCTACTTTTTTCGTGCTACACAGAACGAAATTGAAACCCATGCATTTTGAATTGGAACGTTTCTCAGACTATTTTCGTGCTGGACTGAACGACATTTAAACCAATGCATTTCAATTGGGAGATTTTCTTCGAATTCAGAAGGGGGGTGCGCAGATAGTGCAGTGCACCTTAGTTTATGTGTCTATTTCCTAGCCAGCGGAACCTAGTTTACGCCAAAAACAAAACCATTTACGGCAGCTCAGTTGCCACACTTAACGTCGTTATGGTAACGAGTGCGCTGTGGTTTGGAGCAGTCATGTTTGGAGTAAAAGCCGGCTAAATCATTTATCTTTCAATTAGTAAATGACTGAAGTGCACTATTAAGGTGATACCTCCTCATCGAGGTTTGTGTAAATGACACTTTACACGGAACTCATAAACTTGTTTGCAACGTGGACTGTGCTTGCATTGTGTACATTAATGTTCCCTATCACAGCGTCCCGCTTCTATCACAGGAACCTATAATCAATATGTTCGGGAGTTGTTCAGAATATTTCGTTCATCTAACTATAAAGCGAGGAATCTCTGTCTGTGTGTCTGTCCCTCGATTATCTCGACAGCCGTTCGTCTGATCGACTTCAAACTTCGGGGATGTATCGCTCATGGCCTAAGGAGAACGGCAGTGTCGAATTTGGACACGCGACACGTTCAATATTAATAAACTGAATAAATAAAACCCCCGACGGGCACATGCATTAGTGTATTAAATACAGGATATATGCATGTTACAGAAAAGGAAATAATGGCCATAGGTCGTAAACAAGCGCATATGGATATATACAAGAACTGAGGGGCGGGGGGATTCCGAACAAAAATGTAGCTTTGAAAAACATGTTGTGTAATAAAATATGTAATTTTTTAAACAGTTATAGCCTACCTCGATTATAGTCCCTCAACACCCCCACATAAGCATGAAAAACGCCACGACCAGTAGACAGTTAACTAAACATCATATACAATCACTGAATGAAGATTGTGACAATAAAAGGCACATTTCTAACTAGAACTGGTATCAAACGCATTTTAATGCCGAAACAATGTTAATATTGCATTTTCCACTGATAATCAAATTAATGTCAGCCTTGTTAGGTTTTCAGCGATAGCAGCGTCCATAGCAACCACCATAGCAACGATAGAACACGTAGGCATGTCACATTTTTAGAGCCGTTATTGTAAAACTACTACGTTTTAACTTATAAGTTATCACGTTATTACGACAACTACTACGT
>OOFG01105170.1:0-15717 GCA_900323295.1 Molva molva | reverse complement strand
TATTCAACTAGCCGCCATCTTGGTTCCATACACTAGCTAGTGTTTAGAATCAAGATGGCCGCTGGGTGAATAAGGACCAGGACTACATTATTTTTTTTTTCTTCAGCTGCTGTTGGAAATCAGTTATACTGAGAGATGAAATGTTTATGTTTAATGTTTATCGCCTTACTTGTATTAGCGGGCTGCCCGTTCAACACATCTGGTTTGTCAGTGCTGTTAGCAGAGGTGAGGTCAGAGGTCGTTGTCAGGGGATCAGTGGGTGGCGTGACACTCATGGTTGGGGTCGCTTGGTTGGCGTTCTCTTCGGACGTGGAGGCGATGGGCACGTAGGCGGTCGGAGACTGGACCTCCGCGTGGAGCACCTTCTTGGTCGCTTTACACCTGTAGGGGTGGAGCTGTTAACAAGACACCACCAACCAGGGGCGTATTCCACGCCTAAATTTGGCAAGCTAAATCTGGCAGAGGATTTTAACTTGACTACATTTGTCTGGAGGACACACCCCACACACAATATAATGGGTTCTCAACAATAAAATACCGTAATTCAGCAATTTGAATCAACATTGGCTATAGCCAGACCACAAAAGTCCACTTACATGCCGAACCAGTTCCTCTCCATACAGATGACTCTGTAGGAGAGATCAAAGCAGTTCATCTTCAGCAGGTTGAAGAAGGTGTACCCAACCATGTCAGATATGCTGTCGTTGGCGTTCATAAGGCAACCGTGGAACCTTTTGGTTGAGACAAGAACATAATTTAGGTTGAGACAAGAACATCATTTAGGTTGAGACAAGAACATCATTTAGGTTGAGACAAGAACATCATTTAGGTTGAGACGGAACATCATTTAGGTTGAGACGGAACATCATTTTAGTTCAGTAACAGTTATCCTCTCATTACGGTGCCAACAGGCTTGTGTAGACTAAAGTCCACGATCAAAAAACTCTAACTTGGACCACACAGATAACTTGCACCAAGCCCGCCCTTGCCCACCCTTAAACAAATCTGATAAAAAAAAGGGAGAAATAGTCAATATAAGTATTCTCCTACACAAAACACAGCACAGTAAAGTGCAGAATATGAATGAGTAAAATGTGAATAGAATAGATCAGAAATACGCACACAGTGGTATACGAGCCAACAATGTAAATGTTAAATAACTGCTGATTGAGTGAATAAAAGGCAATCCTAAAACATCCTTTGGCTGCAAGCACTCAAAAAACATTTATGAAGACAAACATATATACAAATATTCTCACACATGCAAATACAGAGTATAGGCAAACACATATAAACCCACATCTACACACAAAAACGAAGAATAATACATTTAAGTATGTATAAGTGTACTCAGAGTGTTATATTCCAAGTGTACTGGTTTATGGTTTGATGCACTTTATTAAGAAAGAGAGACTATGGGAGGTCTCCTATTTCTACTGTTATGACCCTTATGATTATGATTATGATTATTTATAACTTTTTTATTACTTTTATTACAATTAATCATGTTATGTTTTAAGTGACAGAGCAAAGTCTGAGGTGAGGCGATGCCAAAACCCAACCGTCAGCTCTGAGGCGTCTCCTGCTGTGGACGGAGCAGGTGTGTAGGCCTACCCTAGAAAGACCACCACGATATACAACATACAATACAATATTACCACTATACAGACCTATCCACACTGTAAACGCTTACAGAGATTGTAACAGGGATTATTTTATCAGTGGGTCTATTTATAGTATGGGATATATTTTATATAATATTTTCAATCTTATTTTATTCAATGGAATTTGTTAAAATTGTGTTATTTATATTTATCTTTGTTATAAATAAATAGGTGTTGACTGTATATGTCCTTTTTTTTTACAGTTGGCATGAAAATCCCTTACTAAAATCCTTACCTGTTATCACAGTCGCAGTGAGACATAGTGAACAAATTAGTGTTGGAGACGCCGAATTTAGTTTCGAAGGACAAGATTGTTTCTTGACAGTGGTCATGTTCACGACAACAGCTGTCGGTGTTCACAAAGGCTCCTAAACAGAGAGAAGAGACATAGATAGATCGAATTGTGGTTGATGGTTTTACAGTGTCCATTTAAAGGTATTCTGAATGTATCCAGCTCATAAGGAACATTTTGAAACTTAAAACATGAAAAGAAACTCACCCAAATCTTCATATGACAGTGCTTTGTTGCCAGACCCGCACCAGAGCGTCCCCGGTACAATAAATCCGCGCTTCACACGCTGGTGGCTCGCCGTCTTGGATCTTTCGCTCAGCGCGCCAACGCTTCGCGCCTTTCTGCTTCTGCTTGTGCGTTCTTTGTCCGCAAACGGTGTGTTCATGGCGTCACATAATCGATTTGTTGCAAACAAAGCATTAATATTAAAATGTTCACTGTGGTTTTCCAAAAACTCATTAGTTTTCTCTCGGCACAGGGATAGATAGTTTTCTGTGATCGCTGCGTCATCCACCCAAGAGCACTTTAGCAGAGCGCGGTCTGGGGACCACACGGAGTGGTAGAGACGCACGGTTGGAGAAAGATGGTGAGGGCTGTAGTGGCCAGTCCGGAGAAAACTGTAATGAGTTTCCCCGTTGGACGCAAGTTGAGTATAAGCACAGATGTTCTCTACATCTGCTGCACAGCTCGATCTCAAAACTAAACATATAAAAAATACTCGAAAAATATGAAAATGGTACATTCTGACGGCGCGTCAAAGCTGCAAAATAAAAAAACACGGCTAGCAAAATGTAATGTGGCTAAATAAGCTAAAAGGAAAATAAATTAATAAATACAGATAATTCACCCAGATGAGAGCTTATGATTTCTATGTTAGTTGAACATATATATAGGCACATTTCTTATCTATTCTAGATTAGAAACCGGGATTTCCCGGGATGTTAAAGTGATGTCAGCTGCACCCCAGACATCGTATGATCTCAAGCTCCTATTCGCTAAACACTAGTAGGCCTACCAGAGACACAACTGTTTGCCCCTAGTGATTACCCTAGTGATTACCCTAGTGATACAGTGAACAGACACCACCGTCTCTTCCTCCTCGTTTTGTGTTGTTTGTTTGGGCGACTTTTCGCCGCTCTGTGTCCAGGCTATTATTTATAAAATAAGCGATATTGTCAGATTCAGACAAAAAAAGACATACGCGCGTAAACGCAGCTAGCATTTAGCCTGCCTTACTGATCATATTTTAATATTAAATAGGCCTACTGGGAGAGATTGTATAAAATAAATATTTCAAAAGCTGTCAAAAGTTATTTAAGACAGTATAATTAATATAATTTTAAAATATAATTTGAAATAGCTATTTTCTTGAATTTCATAAATGCATTAATATAACATCTTATTTAACAATAAAAAAAAAACAGCTTCAATTTCCATCTCCAAAAAGATCAGTTGTTTATATCTGTGCGTTTAGAAAAATTACTGTAAAAAACATACTATAGTCCTAACTCTATATAGAACTGAGAGTATGCAAATTAGTTCTGTGTACTGTCTTTTGATAGTAAAATGTATTCCAATGCTGTTGCTATTATATTTAGTAGGCATATTGTTATTTTAAAGTGCTATGTTTTTCAAATCTCATATTCAGAGTGTATTTCAGTGATGTGTTACTCCTACTACATATAGGCCTACTACTCATTCATAATAATGGTATTGCAGGCATTTCAATAAAATAATGTAAACATAGCATCACCTTTGAATGGATTCTTGACCTAATTAGTGAAAGGGAAGGACCTTTCACCTACTGGGGCAGGAAGAGTGAGGACGAGGAACAGTTTTATTGACTTATTCAAAGTTCACTTAGCTGTCAGTTACGTGTCTGCCTCTGCTGATTGGTCCAAACCTCACCTGATTGAAATAAGGTCCCAGCCCCCGCCTCCTTTATAGTTCCACTACATAGCTAATGGTTGTTTGTCTGCTCACTCTATGAGGCTTTTCAGTGTACATGCACTGTCCTGAAACACACATGCACATTTCCATTAATACCTTTATGTATTTCTTTGGGGAACCGTTTGAAAAAGTAAGATTCATTAATAAACTAATATAAAAATGTGCTTGTAATTGATTATTATTACTATAACTTGTACTAGTAGTAGTAGTAGGAGGAGTACGAGTAGGAGTTGTAGCAGCAGTAGTAGTAGTAGTAGTAGTAGTAGTAGTAGGAGTAAGAGTAGTAGTAATAGTATTATAGAAGTAGCAGTAGTAGTAATGTCAAATCACATTACTACAAGCACAAACAATATAGTGATTGCACAATGTTTTTATTTTCTAACAAGAATGTATGCTACATTATCGGTGTGCCTAAACACATACAATCAAACAATAAATCGATCTATCTATACCAAGAGTGAAAAATGAAGATGATTTTGCTAGTCATTGATCATATGCCGCAACAGACCATTTCAATAAATGCCTTTAACGATCAACGTTTTTAAAAATAGGTTTACATGATGGTGTAGGATGCATGCATAAAATATTGGAGGCATTTTTTTTAGGATAGGGAATGTAGAGATAGAGGAAGAGATAAATAATATAAATGATATAAGAGAGAAATAGACAAAGAAGATCAAATACAGAAAGAAATAGAGTGATATGATACAGAGAGTGACTGAGAGACACAAACAGACAAGGATAGAGAGATAGAGCGATAAAGCAAGAGAATGATGCACTATATGGAGAGAAAGAGAGAGAGATAGAGAGAGAGCTACAAAGAGAGATACAGAGAGAGAGAGAGAGAGAGATACAGAGAGAGAGAGATACATAGCCATGCATGTAGTTGCAGAAGAGCTTAGCAGGAGCTAGTAGGCTAGTCAATTCATTCTAATGCCTTTTAATCTTTTAACACAAACCAGACTCACACCAACCGTCTTTTGGCCGCTAACAATCTACAATATTTCCAGGATAAATATATAACGGATGAGATATTTCATCTTAATACGGACTACTAAATCAAAAGAATATGGACTCAAATAAGGTGTGACATAGCATAGCATGGTATATCACATTATTGCACAGTACATGATCTTCTCATTTCACAGTAAGAGCGCAGGAGATCACCTTGGGAGGTCGAGACGAGGTACGAGACACGCTTAACAACATACTGTCTCACAGTCAAGGACACAAAAAGGAATTATCATTCTCTAAATATTAGGTTAATGCTAAATGACAAAATAAAATAAAAGTCCTATGGTAGAGCTGAAAATCGCGTTAATATTAATGGCCACATAATGGCAACGAGGTCAGAATCCATTCTAGACATGCATGCACATTCTGCCTCAGAACAAACACCATAAAAGGTAGGGAGGACACAAACCCGTGGATCAGTTTCAGAATAAAAGCCCTCGCTCACACTGGGCAGAGAAGAGAATAGATAACTGTCACGTGACCAAGATGAGATGGACAGATAAAGGAAGGAAGTCTCAGTCTTCGAATTGAGCGGGGTTGTCATTGAGGAGAACGTGCCAGCGCTCTATCTTCTTGTCTTTGTTCTTAAGACATTCGTACCAGTGCTTCAGACACTCTCCCTTTGCCTGGATGCCCAGCTGGCAGCCACCTGGAGGGGAGTCAGTTCCCAGGAGACATTGATGGATAAATAAAAGGATGGCTTATTGATGGATAGATAGATGATGGATGGATGGATGGATGGATCATTGATTGTTAGATAGGAGATGGATTGATTTAAGGATGGGTGGATGGATCATTTATGGATAGATAGGAGATGGATTGATTTAAGGATGGGTGGATGGATCATTGATGGATAGATGATGGAGGGATGGATTGCTGAATGCACCCATGCATTAAAGGACAATACTGGTTTGGTGATCAAACCACCGTAACATTTCTCCTGGCTTCACTAAAACATCCGTCACCAAATTAATCCCTTCCTTGTACGGAATCTGCCGATGAGCATTTTGCGTGTGCGCACCGTCATGAATATAAAATATTGCAATACAGCACTTTGATCTTCGTGATAGGAGGTTTGGTAAAGGACTTGTATGGCGAGTCCCTGTTATTCTTTCCACAAACTGCGCACTGACCGACGCACACGGATTCCAAAATATGAAAGGGCTGTATTGCCATGGTTTTCATTTGTGGCAGGCGCGCCCACGCTATAAATGCATCAGCAGAATAGGCACAGGGAAGCAATTTAGCAAGTAACGAATGTTTTAGTGAAGGCAGGAGAGACGGCTACAATGGTTTGCTCACAGACCGGTATTGTCCTTTAAGTGTTCATGTCAAGCTACGTACCGATGAAATCATTGGACTTGCCCATGTCGTAGTCCCAGACGGAGATATCCAAGGTCTTCTTGGCCAATTCACCGTGTTTTATTTCATAGCTGAACTCCTGTAACACAAGCAGAGCATTTAAAGCATGGGCACCCACCAACATTTTCAGAGGAAATCATGGAGGATAAATGGGTGATAAATTAACAGTCTGGAGCCTTCTCAGTAAGTGGTGCAGAGCAGACCTCGTTGTACTCTGGGTTCAGGGTCTTCTTCTTCGTCTGTGTCTTGTTCTTGGCCTTTTTCCCCATATCTGGCTTCAGAGATCTGCACCAATACCACAAGACAACACATGAGAAACCGTGTGCCATGGGAGTCAATGCAGTCGTCGGTAAAAAGTGCACATGAGGTCGGTTGGTATGTCTTCGTAAATTACGCATGCAATTCTTCAAATACCTGTTACCAGACGCTTTCATTCAAAATCCTTTTTAGTGATTCATTAATGTGCAGATAGGAGGTTAGGCTCCTTGCTCAAGAGGCTTACAGGTAGACAGTGGACATTGGGGTTCAAACCCAGAACCGTTCAGCTGGGAGCCAAACACCCTAACCACTAGATCATCCATCTCCTTATTTGCAAAGAAAATAAATGTACATATGTATTTTATTTTATTTATTTATTGTCCTAAAAATGTTTAATAGGATGGTCTTTTCAAAAATGTAAGACTACACATATCTCCGTATACTTTGGACAACGCACGGCCGGGGGACTGAAATAAACGCACACTTTAACAAAGGGGTCGGAGTATCCGTTGGAGTCCATGGCGGCCAGGTGGGCGCAGCGCACCACGCCCACCACCAGGCGGCCCTGCCGGCTGTCGTAGGCCAGAGACACCAGGATGCGGCCCCGCTCCTCGCTGCCCTCTCCCTCCTTGCCCTGCAAACACCCGGCAACCCTGCTATATGTATACGTTGATGTATTTTTTATGTATCATATATGTCTCAAAAAACAAACAGATAATGTTGGAAATTTATAATGAATAAACATTATGGAGCAACTAAACAATGTATTTATATGTGTATATATCTATATGTATGTATTTATGGGTCTATATGTTGAAAGAATGGCTTACCAACCATCCCCTGCAAGCACCCATCAGTTATACAGTATACAGTACATATAGTACATACTGTATCAATATCTGCATCCTCCGATCCAGCAGTCCTAAGTCGGATCAGTGATTCTACTAGGTCGACGTATCAGTAGTTTAAATCTCCATCTTATCACTGGAAGCATGCACTGAACTATGTATACAGCTAGTGTATATGTCTATAAGTAGCATGAAACACACGGATTAACTGAAATGCATAGTACAGGTCATCTGATAAACGTGTCTTACATCATCCTCATAGAGAGCCATACCCCTCGATGTTCCCCCTGCGGCCTTCTTCACCTGCAGAGAGATAGAGAGAGGGGGAGGGAGGGACAGAGACAGGAAGCCCGAGGGAGGGAGAGAGCATAAGAAAGAGCGAGAGGGGGAGAGAGAAATAGAGAGTTAAATAGAGAGTGAGAGGGATGGAAGATACAGAGGGAGAGAAAGCAAGATATGAAGACGGAGGGACAGAGCCAGAAAGAGGGAGGGAAAGCGAGAGAAAGCATGGGAAAAAGCGATAGAGAGGAAGCGAGAGGGTTTTAGAGAGAGAGAGAGAGAGAGAGACAGTTACAGATTTGATTTAAAACATTTTTCGATTTGATTTTAAACATGTGATTTACAGGAACACAGAGGATAAATAATACAGTTAGAGAGAGAGAGAGAGAGAGAGAGAGAGAGAGAGAAATAAGTGTTTGAATGAGAAGGAGAGCAAGAAATTCATATACTCCCCACAGTAATCCCACATGGATGTCATCTTGGTTATTTTTTGTTCTCACCTGGACCACCCTCTCCAGGCACACACTGAAGTTCTTCTTCTGGTTGAACTTGAGTTTCTTAAGCGCCACGCGAGTCTCTCCTATGAACTCATTATGGCCAAACTTATCCTCATCACTCACTGAGAGCCTGCAGAGAGAGAGAGCATGTTAACAACCTGTCTCTCCACCACTCACTGACAGACAGCAGAGAGAGAGCATGTTAACTACCTGTCTCTCTACCACTCACTGACAGACTGCAGAGAGAGAGAGCATGTTAACTACCTGTCTCTCCACCACTCACTGACAGACAGCAGAGAGAGAGAGAGAGCATGTTAACTCCCTGTTTCTCTATCAATTTACCAGTCATATATCTGTCTGTCTGTCTATGTATCTACCATATGTTTCAAAATGTGAATAGTTAGTATTTGTGTATGTGTGCATATGTGTATATCATTGTATTTATGTATTGGTGGTACCTGAGTGATTTGCGGGTCATCTCTTCATCGGTGATGCCGTGGTACACCAGCGTCTCATTCCACACAGGATTCAACGTGTTCTTCAATGTCTTGGTACGAAGTTTATTAGACTAAACAAACGACACAGGATGAGGAGAGATGAGCGAGGAGAAGAGAGGAGGAGAGAGGAGAGAGGAGAGAAGACAGGAGACAGGAGGAAAGAGGAAGGAGAGATGATTGAGGAGAGAGAAACGAGAGAGGAGAGGAGGAGAGAGAGAAGAGAAAGGAGGAGAGAAAGGAGGGAAAAAGAGGAGACAAAAATAGATGAAATGTTTGAGATTTATATATTCTGAATACAAATCTAATTTATTCTTGAATAATTAATAAAAGGAATATAAAATGAAAGTACAAATGAGGGGGAGGTAGGATGGGGGTGGAATCTGAATGCAAGATAACCAAACAAATATTTATAATTAATAATGCCTAATAATCCGATGTAGGGAGGGGATACCTTGCTAGCTCCAGGGAGCAGGTGTAGCTTCACGTAGGGGTCGGCCAGCCCGTTGGAGTCCATCGACTTCAGACCCTGAAGAGGACGACGGTTTGGAAAGGTTCATGAGCGAGGGGGGTAATGGCAAATTACAATACGCATGCACAGATGTTCCCCATAGCATCCTGACAATGTGTGCTCGGCTGTTCGTTAGACTCCTGCGCTATTTTATCCACTGTTTTGTTTATGAAAGCTCGGGACTCTCCGTGTCTTATGTTGAGCCCTATCACACAAATTGTTGCCTGAGCTGGGGACGCACTTTATGGTAACTTTATGGTCTGGCAGGGCCTTATGGAGATTTCCATAACACACCCTATATAATAAAGCCTGCGAGAGTAGCTCAGGAGAATGATTGTACATGCTTTGCAGATTCTCTTGTCCTGCTATTCTGCTGAATAAATCTCTTCATACTTGTATTATAAGATTACTATTCAGAGTGGTGCTCTCCGGAGTGGTCGAGTTAATCTCACTCAGTAGCATGTAGTGGACGTTTATAACAGGGGAGGCATCTCTCTCACTTCTCTCTGTCTCTGTGTGTCTTTCACCCATCCTATTTGAACAATATATTAAGAAAAAGATCAGCTGCCAGTATTTTAAACATGTTCATCACGTTCACACAAGCTCTCACTGGTCCTGTCCAACCTAAAACATCCACATACCGCAAGCAGCCAGAGGGGTTTGATTTGACTGATCCACTGGCCTTCCATATGTGTGTGTGTGTGTGTGTGTGTGTGTGTGTGTGTGTGTGTGTGGGTGCGTGTGTGCGTTCGTGCATGCATGCGTGCGTGTGTCCGTGCGTGTTTGTACGTGCATGTGAGGGTGTGCCTGCTTGTTTGTTCACCTTGGCTTTAACAATGCAGCAGTGCAGAGCGTGAGTCTCCTGGTCATAGAGGAGGGAGAACTCTAGACAACCCAGAGTAGCTACAACAAACAAACAAACACACAAACACACAAGGGACGGTTTAGTACCAATTATGGTACCTTAATTATCTAGTCAACTAGTAAAATCTTACGTGACGTATAAATTGTAACATTAGCTTAGGGATACTTATTTACAAAAAACATCAAGTAGTTGAGGCTTTAGACAGACACTGTAGCGGTCACTGTTGATAACTCCAGAAGCTAATAGTTTAGCATTCTGAGCTAAAAAATACTTTCTACGTATAAAAGATACCTATGTTTATTTTTTTACAAATAAAAAACATGTAAAAGACGTTTTTCATACCTACGTTTAGTTTTTACGAATAAAAGACATATAAAATACGTCTTTTTTACCTAACATATAGAAGACATAGCCGATAACAGACGTAAGATATAGTATAAGTTGTAATATAACATCATTGTTAAATGATATTCTATTATATCAATATAATATCATTTAACAAGTCTAATAATATAACATAATAGTTGGAAATAAAAAGTAGGATCAATATTTATTTATATATAACTTAAATAAATGTCCAATATAAAATATTTCAAAGTACGTCATTTTAATCTTACTGGCGTCATCAGAGTCGTAGTCAACATCCTCCTCTTCTGTCTGCTGTGGCGCGGCTCGCGCTGGCGCGGGACTGGCAGCTACAGCAGTAGTACGCACTGATGGGGAACAGGAGACGAGCGGCTGTGTTTTCATCACGACGCCTGAAGAGGGCACTGTGGTGCACCTCTCGAGGGAGCTGCTTTCCACATCTGCCGCAGGTGCTTGGGGAGAAAGACAGCACAGGAGCGTCAGAATAATGTACATCTGTTCACAATGAAAATGTTTGTTATCAATTTCCCTGAAATGTGTATCATGAATTTGTTATGTGGAGTTATTGGCCGATGTTTGCGGCATCATTGTCATGCATTAGTGTTACAACAACACAACTCTAACAACAACACAGAATCAAAATAACAAAATTATTTTGACGATAACAACCCCATCAACAACAACAACAACAACAACAACAACAACAACAACACGATAACACAACAACAATACTGAGAACCAAAACAACACACACTCTACTGAAACAGTCAGGCAACATATTAATGATATCAAGAATATATAGACTATGATATTAATATATATAGGTGTTATAGGTATAGATGATACCTTTATTCACATCACTATTTATTCCACCAAATTCCACCAAAGTAATTTTGCAGACACCTTTAACCAAAGGGACTTGGAGCGATTTCAGATACATGTTATAAAGGAACAGGTAGGGGTAAAAGATGTGTGTCTGCTCTTAGAGGACATTTGGGATCGAACCAAGTACCTTCCCGGCAGGGAAGCGGACAGCCTAATCACTAGAGTTCTCATCCTGTTAGTTTGTTATAGGTCCATTCCGTTATTTCAGGCTACCTCATTACATATGTAATATATAAATAATTTAATTACATAAATATTTTAATAAAAAACTACAATAATACTGATGTGATGTGTCACATCACATCACAACTCACCCTTGTGTTGGCCCAGTCGGACTGTGTTTGGCGCAGTCCCCAATTGTGAACTGGCCTGGGTTGGTTTGGGGAGGGGGTTGGCTCTCTCCATGGTTGTAGTTCTCTCTGCGTTTGTAGTTCTCTCTGTGGTTGTTCCAGGAGGCTGTTGTCTATCACTGTTACCCCCTGCTGAGGGTCCAACACTGGGCCCAGAGTATCCATGTTCTGGCCCACAGGGTCTCTGTTGTGGCTCTGGGATGATGAGGACAACAATCATCATTCATTAACACACAAACATACACAAACACACACACACACACACACACACATGTATAAACCCACACACTTCCGCCCCGGGAGATCAATAAACAATCATCCAAGTGCATAAGTACAACTAACATGTTAGCTACAGCATACATACAGCTAACATGTTAGCTACAGTAGCTACGTGTCAGTTGTACATATACATACAGCTAAAATGTTAGCTACAGTACATATGCATACAGCTAACACGTTATACAGTACATATACATACAGCTAACATGTTAGCTACAGTACATATACATACAGCTAACATGTTAGCTACAGTACATATACATACAGCTAACATGTTAGCTACAGTACATATACATACAACTAACATGTAAGCTAAAGTATATCGCAGCTCCACTCAACTCACACCCAGACCCACTGAATATTGAACTGAATAAGAACCTTGTTGTAGTGGTTGGTTGCTGCACTCCAGCGTCTGCTGTGCTGGTTCCCGGTGGTTCTGGTGGGCCCTGGTCTCCCTGCTGGGCTGGCTGGGCCTGGCGAGGGGGAGGAGGCCAGGCAGCACCTGCTGGTTCTGGCCCTTATAGAACCAGGCCCCTGAACGCTTCTGTATCTGGGTGGAGGGGAGGGTACGAACCGAGAAGACATGTAGAGAATCTGTTTGAAGGGGATTATCTTGCCAGGTCTTGTGCTTGCACACTTGATTTGTACATATGTACATAGGTGTGTGAATTTGTTATGCAAGTACACATTTAAAAAAACCTTTCAGATTTTCTGTTCTACAACCTCTCACATCCTATTCTACGAGAACAACCAAGTCTGCAAGCAAAGGGCTTGGCAACATAGTTGCCGTGGCTAAATATTGTTGATGATCAAGTCAGATCTCGTGGTTTTAGTTGAAGTGTTCTTAGCTGAAGATGTTTGGATGTTTGTTTGTTTGTTTGTTTGTTTGTTTGTTTGTTTGTTTGTTTGTTTGTTTGGAATAGGGCATGTCAATGTGTGTTTATTGATTTGTACTTGGGATGATTGACACAAAACTGAATTCATCTAAGGATGGGTATCCTGAGGCCATCACAGAAATAGAGAAGTCCCTGACATAACCTTCACTTTTTATTGTAATTTATTATTGTTTATATGTAAATAAATACAAATAGATCATTATGCATTTCATACAAAAAATCGTTCCTTAGTGTGCTTTCCTGGTATATATTTACCATTATTAACTTGTTTTGTGATAAAAATTCAACAATGACTCAATGCATCCCTGGGCCCTGTGATTGAGTGAGGGCTCCTAATGTCTTCCTTGTTCATGTGTCCATTGTTGCACACTTTATATTATATCTATTTAATTATTTACTGTGAATGGGTGAGGACTCATCAAGTGTTCATGTGTTCATATGTTAATGTGTTCATGTGTTTGTGTGTACATGTGTCCGTATCTTCATATGTTAAGATGTTCGTGTGTTTATGTGTTCATTACTGCTCACCTCTTGCTGCTCACTGCAGATCCGACAGAGCCACACGGGACATGACCGGCTGTGACTGCAGATCCCACATTTACTACACATGTTCTGCACACACACACACAAGGTTTTTGGCACATACACATATATGTGCACACACACACACACACACATACATTATAAGCACATACACATTTATGTACATACACACATACACACACACACACACACACACACACACACACACCTTTATAGGCCTCACACATATGTGCACCCACACACGGGATATGTACACCCACACACGTGTGCGTGCAAGATACACACAAATGCACGCAGGCACGCACATACGCACACACACACACAGCTTGGTCCCTGGTGGCAGGTGCACAGAGCACATACACTTTTCCAGTTCAGCTGGCATTAAGCCAGGAACAGCAGCAGGACACAGGATGTGTACAAGACGAGGAGAACACACAGTGTGTGTCAGTCACAGCCAATTAACCCCCAGCTCCCTGCCACTACAGAGATCATTCCAGGACTCTACAACCCACTCTACTGTCCGTACCGTGTCATTTCCCCTGACAGTGGACCTATACACTCTGCCCACACATTTTCACCTGCAGTTTTCATTGTAATCACTGTTGTTTGCTGTTGTCTTATAATGCCCTTTATCTTGTCCGCCCACCTTTCTGCACTGAACACAGAGCACCGGCGAGACCCCCTGCGGTCCAAACGCCTCCCCGCACAGGAGGCAGCGGGACTGGCCGTCGCCACACGCCGTCCTCCTGATGTCATCCAGACGGGTGGAGAGGCGGCTGGGGGGGAGAGAGAGGGACAGAAAGAGAGAAAGAGAAAGAGAGAGAGAGAAAGAAAGAGAGAGTGTCAGACACTGAATTTCAATAAGAGGAGGATTCTCCTCAAATTCTACACAAACATTTTTAGAAGTGTGAGATCATAGATGCTCAAGAATCCCATTCTCGATCTTCTACAATACATTTGAGGGCCTCTAGAATAACATATTAATAGAATACATCTTCTAGATCACACACTCTGGTTTAAGGCCTATAATACCATTCTCAATCCTTTCAAATTCGATTTTAGAGACTCTAGCATTAGATTCTAGAGCTTCCTGATTCAAATGCTCAAGCTTTTAGAATTTGACCGTAGCGCCTTTAGGATCAAAGTCTACATATTTGAGATAAAGAATCTCAGATTCTCATTAATCTCTGAGAATCAGATTCTAGAACCTCTAGTATTCTAGAATCACGTTGTTGACATCCTTGAATCCGGTTTTAGAGCTTCTGGATTAAGATTCTCGCTCTTCTAGAATCGGATTTCAGAGCTTTGAGGATGAAAACCCCACAATCAGATCAATCACAAACAACATCTGTTTGGCTTGGCTGTTCACTCTTACATCTACTTCTAGTGAAAGCAGATGGTGTGGTCCATCCTCCTCACCTAATCCTCTGCTGCTCCATGTTCTCCATCATGGATGCCCTGGCGATCACGCTGTTGATAATCTCCTTCTCCTCGTCCGTCAGCTCCGCCCCCGCAGCTCCAGCAGATGTGTTCATGTTCACCTCTAAACACACACACACACACCCACACACACACACACACACACACACACACACACACACACACACACACACACACACACACACACAACCAAGTCGTCAACAACGACTGCTTCTGACAGTCACTGTAGGCGACAGTGTACATTCTAGCTCAGGCTAATATTAGATAAATAGACCTATAAAAATAAACAAAGATAATCAAAAGATGGCGTACTACAAAAGTAATCAAACAAAGATTGGGGGTCTATGATCATCAGAGAAAAGCAAAGGAAGAGAGAATAACAACATAATGTGCAAGCAAAAAACCCTTAGACATGACTATGGTCAGGGTGTAAATGATGAGTGGGACTGCAGTTGACACCAGTTAAATGAAATGTAATGGAAGTATTATTATTCAAGAACACCCACTTATGACCTCCCAAAAGAGCATTCTTGATGTAACAGATGACATCACCAACCACTGCCAAACTTCGAAAATATTGTCCATATCAATTTTTTCATTATGTATGTTTAGCATAATCTATTAGCATATCCATATATTTCATATTTTGTATCACTTTCTCCATAACCTTATAAGAACTATATGCAACAAGTATGCCACTCATGTCGATCATTGTCATCTGGTGTGACATATCTGTCTGGAATTCTATCCAGAATACTAAAAGACAGAACTTTAGGTGACATTTCATCATATTGATATCTTGAATATTTCCTGGCTTTGTAATGCTAATCTTTTTTTTTTTCCTCTTTCTATTTTGGCCCCTAAAAGTAACGTGTTGCCTCTGATGCATGTCAAGGCTGCCTGTCCCTGCTGATTGATGTCCCT